>MNCI01006555.1:788680-835358 GCA_015680685.1 Gnetum montanum | reverse complement strand
AAGTGTTTGCTCCAAATCCAATCCGTTGTTGTATGATCACCATCTGCACACACAACACAATCATATATTAGCAAGGGTAAATGAATCATCATGTAATTGATACCTTGCATCGGTGTAAGTTCATTGGCTAGGTTGTGGTATGGCTAATATGGATCAGGAGATATAGTAATGATGACTACCGAAGATGTAGGGGTTAGGAAAAAATTGAAAAAATTCGGGGCTAAGAGAAAATCGAAAAAATCGGGCCCCGTACCCCTATGACTAATCGCAAACCTCTGGTAGCATTAGAATGGAGAAAGAAAAGGAGTAAGAAAGATAGATAAAAAGGGACAACTATGGTATCGACGAAATGGATTTCAAGATGGAAATGAACAAAATAAAATTAATTGCAAAATGTTAAGGGAAAGAATTTAACTAATGCCCCAAATAGGAATGTTAGTGGGTCCTCCCCAAAGTAGGCTCATGTCCTTAATGCCTTGACAAACCCACATTCAAAGAGTCCGTAGGCTCCGGGAATGTCAATTGGAACAAGAGTTAAAGTCTTCACCGCAAGAATTTACCAAAAAGAAAACAATGTATCTACCAAAATATACACTAATGATACAATCGGCAATGAGGTGAATAATGGAGAGAAGGATGGAGAGAAGAGAATGGAATGGAATCCCAAGAACTGGGTGGTGTACAACCCCTTGTGTGTTTCATGATTAATGTGACTTAGCAAATTCCATTCCAAGTCTAGCCTCAAACCAACCACATTCAGTGACTTCGCATCAATGCATTCGGCTAAATCATCCACTTGGATAACAAGGATGCCTTCCCCAAGAGTCACCACCAGTCCGACGAAACAAAGGAGAGAATGGGAAGCGAGAAGGGCCTTAGTTAGAGGGAACACTTTTGGTTTCATAACCAATGCTTGTAGCCCAAGTTTATTTCATCTAAGGGGTGTGCTTTGAATTTTCACTTAGTTGTTTTGTTGGTTTTTTTTTATGTTTTGTGTTTTTATGTGTGAGAACCACACCATGCAAAGACTTTTTATTTTTATTGTCTCAGCTTCCGCTAATTGGGGTAACAGCGGAACAGCGAGACAACTCAAAAAGAAAACATCCAAGCACCCAAGAGAATGGCCAACACAAAAGCATCAAGTTCCCTTGAAGTCATACCCTTTTCAAACCTTGAGTCCTTCCTTAGTTTGAGAAATGCTCAATCACCGATTCGTTAAAGTTCTTATTATGAAAGGGATTGTACATTTCCAAGCCGAGAGAGACCATAGAAACTAGTGGATGGATGGATGAAGTGAACTCATTGCCTACCATATCAAAAGAAACATACCTTGGTATCAACATTGTGACTTAAAGGTAAAAACCAAACATTAGCAATCAATGAAAAATAGTTCATACCATCGTGCAGAACACTTATTGGATGACAAACTTATAGGATGGGTCACACACACACACACACACACACACAAAAAATGGAAAAGTATAACGATGTTGTAAAATAAAAACAAGAAGAGTTAAAGAAAGTTGTAAAACAAAACAAGAAAAGTTAAAGAAATTTGTAAAACAAAAATGTTTAAGACAAAAATATGTAAAACAAAAATGTGTAAGACAAAAACTTGTAAAACAAAAACGTTGTAAAACAAAAATGCATAAAACAAAAATGTGTAAAACAAAAACTTAAAAAGAACTGAGGGCCCCATATGATTAGCATAGGTGGCCATCTCCCCCATGACTGAGTGGAAAGGGAGAGATCCGAAATAATGAGCACTTGTTTGAATTTCTAAGAAGTGCCCAACTTCTCCCAATTGATGATCTTAGATTAAGGGGTGAAAGTTGGCGACGCTCATATTCCAATGTATATATGCTTTCGTTATGGGCATGGGTTTCCTCAGTTCATTCCATGCATATTTGGTTGCTCCTTCGAGTAGCTGTCAACCACGGGATGTCTACTATTGGTTGTGTGGTTGCTACATACAGGCATCTTTGTTGCAAAGTTTCAAGGGCAAACCTGTTACATCGAGGCATTTCCTCCATGTCATCACCCGATGAATCACGGTATGTGATGCATGGAACTTTCCTCTTCTCGATCTTTTCGTAAATATTTATCTTAGAAATTTCCAAGGAAAGATCGTGGATCCTAAGGCATGCATCCACTATACTAAGCCATGCCCTTCCCATTATAATTGGGAAGCCCCTTCGTTGTTGTTGACTTCAATCACCAGGAAATCAGTTGGGTAAGACCAACCACACTTAGTGGTAATGATGTCCTCCACCAATCCCAAGGGAATGGTGATGGACTAGTCTGCCAGCTCTAGTTGAATGTTGCTCTTCTTAAGTTGGGGCAGGTTCCAAGCTTGATACATTTCTTATGATATTAAATTGACTTTGGAACTTGAGTCAAGAAGAGCCCTATGTGGCTCATTTCTGGTGACTTGAAGGTAGATTAAGGGACTCCCAAGGTCAGTTAGTTTCCTGGGAAGGTGGCCTACCTTAATCCAGTCAGTTACGATATGTGTTAACATAACCGCATGCGTTAAGCTTTGTTGGACTGAAGGGTGCTCCGAAGTGTTAGATGGTGGAGGAGTGTACATGGGCTCAACCGCTTGTTGTTGCGAGAGTTTGTCTGGGCTTTTGGTTCTGAAGAAGGATCTTCTCTTTTTACAGTTGTCAGAACCAATAGCAGGTTAAATATTTACAGCTCTCGCAGTGTGACGTTGCTATGGTTGAGTAGGAAGTTCCCCTTGCATTGTTGGAGTAGGAGGTGTTATGGGAACTACTTGTGGAAGAGCTGCGAGTGGATTTGGAGGATGGTGTGGGTATGGAGTGTCTCCTGGAGGAGAAGGAGTTGTTCTGAAGTACTCCCGAACTTGGTAGTAACAGTGGGGAGTTGTGTGACTCATAGAGTCACTTGGAGAAATTGGCTGCTGCACATAATATCCATAAGGGTCAGGCTGCTGGTAAGGGTACTGCAGTTTTGGCGATGGCATCCCCCATGACTGTGGGTATTGCCACTGCTGATGCTATCCGATGGGTTGTGGTGGAATTCCACTTGGATAATACGTTAATGGTTGGTAGAGCTGCCTTGGGTTACCTTGGGGATAAGGTAACCTACAGGGTGTTTGCCGTTGGTTAAGTCTCAGATTTAGTGCATACACCCCAGATTCCTGTAGATGTGAGATGATTGGACAACATCCCTTGGGATGATCATAATGGCAGATCTCACATCCACTGTCATCATTTGTATATGAATCCACAACCACATCGGAGTTAGTGATTTTCCCCTTACCCTTGTTATGTGTAGGGCCTAAATTTCTCTACCTTGTCTTACCTTTGTCACTACTTTATTCTACCTTAGACTCTTCTACAAGTTTTAAGAAAGTTTCAATTTTAGAGTCTAAGGAACTCCATACGTCGTCTACCTTAGCCACTATTTCTGTTATGAGCTTTTGAAGTGGTAAGGTCTTTCTGTTCACCAACTCTTCGATTGGTGACTCATCCTCTTCATCACAAAATTTCACTCCCTTCTTTCAAAGATAGGGATCACGGTTATATTCTTCCACACTTTCCCTTTTTCGTAGCTCACCTTCTTCTTTTGCTACTTGTTCCAACAAGATATGTACTTCATGGGCTCTAAGTTGTGAGAGTCTCCCTTGGGCATAAGTCCTAAGGGTTCTTCTAGTTTCATGCCTTATCCCATCCACGATGTGGTGAAGTTGATCCCGCTGAGCGTAACCATGGCCCGAGAAACGATGTAACAATGTGTAGTAGCGGGCCATGGCAGCATCCAAGGGTTCATGAGTACCTTGCTTCCAGCCTTGGATCTGCTTACATAAATTGGACACTCTGGAGTACGTCTAATACTTATCGTTGAACAGTTCTAGCATCATACTCCACATCCTGATGGTTTCCGGTTCTAAGGACTAGTACCAGCTCTCTGCTTCCTTGGTGAGTGACCTTGGGAACAACTTAAGTTTTTGCCACTCATTTTCTATATTCTGCAAGGCACAGGCATCATGGAATGCTTGTAAATGATGTTGTGGATCAGCGTTGTATCCCCCTTCAAATCGTGGGATGTTGTTCATATCTAAGCATTTGATTCGACTATCTTTTAAATGCCTTGTGGGAATTCTAACAGCCTCCGTTATGTCAAGCATACTTTGGGTTGCAAGTAGGGGCTCGTCATGATCATCTCTTTCATGACGCCTATGATGTTTTTGTCGTTCCCTACTTTCCCTACATCCTTGCCCTTGTCCTCTCTCTCAACTTTCTCATCAAGGTCTCTCATTTTGTCTACTCTTATCCTCTCCATTGTGTTCATGATGGTTATGCCTAGATGTGGAAGGAGAGGGTGAGTGATGTGAAGAAGGGGAACCATCGCAATGATGATGTTTCTTGTCTTCTCTTCGGCTGCTACAGCCCTGATCGTGGTGACAATCTAAGTGCCTGTCCTTGTCATGTGTTGTTCCTTCTGTGAACAATTGATGTTCACAGGCATCAGAACCAGGGATATGTATCGTTAATCATAGGTTCTGATACCCTACCTCCTCACTTTCATTAAGAGGAGGAACATCTCTTGATAACGAACCAGTTATAAGTGGTTCACCATCTCTAGTTTCGCTAAGGATGTGCAGGCCTTTGTCCTTCAACAGTGTATGTTGGCTCTCCTACCTTGAGTCCCTCATACGTTGTGCTTCTATGGGATAATAATCCCTTGAGTCAAAATCTTTTGCAACCTATTTAGCGTATAATTCTGTCATGCCAATCTGTGCCAAGGCATGGAGAAGCATGGTTGGAACTACATGATCTGGGGGTAACACTATGTTACCTTGAAAATCTCTCCATCGCAGTTGTTCGTCTTGATGGAGGACAAAGGTAAAGTTTGGAATATACTCATCGGGATGAGTATAAACTAACTTGTATTGTTTAGGACTTGGCTGATTTCGGCTATGTGTTTTATGTTGCCGACTGTCTTGTGTATGGTCCTTAGGTGGTGAGTTGCTCTTATGAGAAGAAGAAGAAGACATAGTGTCTTATCGGTGTGCTAATTACCGTTATATAAATTCTTGTTTAATTAATTAACCTAAAGGTTTTTTTAGGCTCCCAATGATGTGAGTGATATCCTTTATGTTCTATTCAGTGCACAAACACTTAGTCCCTGACAACAGCGCCAATGATGAGTGGCGAGGTACCCGTAGACTCAACCATACGAAACGAGCATAGCACACGCGATCTGGTCAAACTCTGTAGACTAAGTGCTTACACACCCCATGGAACACTTAGGGTTAATCATTCGTTGTCTTCCCAAACTTACTTGTAGTTGTCACGGTGTATGGTTAAGTAAGTTCCAGATATATGATTTTTATATCTTTTTATGTTTTTCTCCTATGCTATCGAGGTGAAGGGTTAAGAAACTAACTAACTCTAACTAATGAACTAAGTCTAAACTACCTAGCGTCAACATCCATTCCCACTTACCATACACACCCTGAATCGATGCAACCGCAGCTACCAAATGCTAATCATTGCTGGGATCATCACGTGTAACGCACGTGCTTGAAGTGGTCGTACTGAGGCACTTAACTAGAAGGAAAGGGTTGAGAGAATCTAATCTAGCCTAAGTGCGATGAGTAGTTGATTCCTTGACTAATCGTACACATCTTTGTGCACAACTACCACTGGGATTACCAAGCGTAGATCTTGAATATGCCTTTGGGTTACCAAGTAGTCACACTAGATGCTCGTAATCAAGTCGTACTCATACCACGTTGCGATAAGTAGCTGATTCCTTGACTATCCGTACACATCCTTAGATGCTCGTAATCAAGTCATACTCATACCGCAGGGTGAGAGAGAAAATAATAAATAAAATCCTATTCCATGCACTGCAAGGTTTATCTAGAAAATTCGTCTTTATTGCCGTACATAACTTGTGTTCAGGTACAATGTTGCTTGAATAAAGATCCGTTCACTTTAGGACTCCTATTGCAAGCACATGGAAAATATTCTATCTCTGGAGTGATCAAACTACTAGAGTTTCCCTACTTCTAACTCAGGATGGAGAAACAAGGGAGAGCCACCTCTTATTTATAGATATGGCGGTGGACCATGATATTGCATACACGATATCGCATAGGATGCGATATTGCGGCTCATGCGAATCATGTCTCATTAGTTAGTAACTATATTAATTAATCAAGGACATTAAAGCAAAAATGCATAAGTAAATAAATGCATAAAAGGAAACATTAATCTATTCCAAGTGCTATAAGAAATGCCAACAATCTCATCTTTATTGCTAGTCATATTAATGTGTTCAAGTACAAGATACTTGAACAAAGAATTGTACAATCCTTGAGATCCTACTGCACGTACTTAGAAAATATTCTAACTTTAGACTAGGAAAATTGCAAGAGCTTTGCTATGCTATGGACTTAATGTGCCATAAATGTGATGGGTACACACATTTATATAGGCAAAGAAAAACACTATGTTGATACATCTAACCATGCATTGACTAGGATACATCGACAAGGCTACATCAACGTAGCCCATCGAGTGATTTATCATACCCCCATAATTGAATGAAAACTCATTCTTGAGTGAACAAAAGTATGATCAAGCTTCTTACAAAATTGGAAAGGTATGAAATCATAGACTAACTGACTCTATTGATTGAATCTAAGTGTTAGATTATACAGAATTACAATAATTACAACAATGGAAGTTTAGGATAATAAAATTGAACACCCTTACAAAAATGGATAGCTAGAAGCCTCTAGTGGCCAAAGACAAAGAGGAGATTAAATAGTGCTAGGAGGTGAAGGATCCTAGGGTGCTGAAGGATCCTAGGGTGCTGAAGGACCTTCTCCAACCTTTAGCACTTTTGGTGGTAGTGGTTGCAGCTATCTTGCTATAGTTGCTGCATCGGGTGGAAGGCAAAAGGCATCTAACAATGCCTTCATCTTCTCCTCCTTACTCCATGAGTCATACATAGTTCATGTAGCTTCGCCAATGTGGGCTAGTACATGGATGTCTCATAGATAGGGCATTACTAGGAACAACTCCTTAACATTGACAAACCACGTTGCAAATTGTTTACATTCAATGTTAAATGTATTGACAAGGTTCTATAGTTCATGGTAATCATTCATCCTTTTGGTCAAGTTCTCAACAACCAATCCTTGGTCTATAAATTAGTTCTTGAGAACTTCAAGCTTTGTATTAGCTATTTCCAACTTTTTTTGGTGTCTTTGTGATGCTTGAACTTAGCCTCATAAAGGAGGTGCGAGCTGGCCACCTACTTCTCTAACTCCAACCCTAGCCCTCCAGCTGTCAGCATCATTAAGGTTTTATAATGAAGGTTGGAAAGCTCCATGTGCTCTGTCATATCCTCAATTTGCAACTCCTTAAGGTGGATCTCCACTTTGTTGTAGGCATTCAATTCATCAAAGATTGGTTGCCATATATTGCTCCTTTGCTAGAGTTGTTAGAGGGCCTCATTCATCTTTGCCTTGGCCAACTAAATCTCTTTCTCGTTTACCTCCTTGAGGAGCCCAACCTAGTCCTTAAAATGAGTTTTTACTTGTTCAAATTTTAGGGCCTTATTCTTCTAGGTGGCTATCTCAATGGCCATTTTCTAGCAAAATGCATGGACTTTCTCCACTGAGAGATTGCAGTTCTCTACTACCAACCTCCTTAGATCCATGTTCACCTTGGCAAGTTACTTCTACTGCTATCTCACAAATTCAACCATTTGGTCTTTTTGCTTCTCAACATTACATAGGCAATGGATATCTCTCATTAGACTTAGGTTCTCCTTGAGAACTTGCAACAAGTCCTTACCAGTGTTAAAGGAAAGATCCTTTGATAAGGACATGTTGAAGACCACCATCTCCTTTGCATTATCATCCTCTTTTACTTTGTTCTAAATTTTTAGAAAAGCTTCATCCCATGTAATGGCTTGGCTGAGAATGGTAGGATTATCCAAGTAGGCTCTCAATTCCATAACTTTGGTAGCCAAACATCAATTTTCAATCATGGCTATCTCAAGTTAGGCATTTGCAATGATGAGCTTAGCCTTGGTCTCCAACAACTTTGACTAGGTAGCTATGATTCCTTCTGAAAGATCAAAGATCTCTGGAAGTGGTTATCCAATTTTAACTAGTTAGTCCAACACTTCCTCGTGTTGGGCTATGCTTAGCCTCCTACTCTCTACTCTTGTGAATGCCTACACATCTCTGAGTGCAGCAATGTCTAGCACAACTACTATAGGAGTGTTTAGAGCCTCTACTTAATTGATCATCACCTCCACTACTATTTCCTATTCATGATGTTGCATCATTAGGATAGTCACGTCCTTATCCTCCTCCAGGCACATCAAGAAAGTAGTGACATTCCTTGAGATTTCTGGGAATTTCTATTGTCCAAGGATGGACACCATCATTTCTCAAGTGCTTGGATTTGATCTTGCAAGTGTTTGCATCCATTGTGTTGAAAATAATGGTTCAATCTCTTCTATTTAGGTACTTGTTTAGGTGACCTCGTTGAGGTGGCTTAATGCTAGCTAGTAGATTGATGGCTATCCACCACTTGGTTCTCCTTGCTATTGCTGTAGGAGTTGCTCATGGAGCTTCCTCATGTGCTCCATTATTGCACAAGTCTCCAACATTATCTCTCTAGTAGGTGGTGATGGTGGCCGCTCCTCTTCAAGTAGCTTGGTGGGAACCATCATCTCCTACAAAGATGTGGCCAGAGCATGATGAAGCATGTCATTCACATAACAGGCTATTCCTCCTCTTTTGTAGAGTTTTCTGATTAGGCATGAAAAGGGGAGAATCTTCTTCCCTCACTCATTTCCTTTGAATTAATTTTCAATTTCTAGGAAGGTGAGTTGGAGGAGGTTGACAGGGAATTTTCTACTTAGAGTAACACATGCATGGGTAGAGAAAGTAGTGACCTTACTTGGCCTCACCATTGGGTTTAGGTGATAGGTTGCAATTTTGAATTAGGTCCTCTCTACCTTGGTGAGTGTACTATACTCCTTAAAGTCCACTCCATAGCATCGTTGGACCCATTCCTTTTTGATTGGGGTCTACTTGTATAGGAATCTCTACTAAGGTTTCCCTAGTGTCAAGCAATTCAAGGACCTCTGTAATGGCCTCAATTGAATAGGACACAATGATGTCCTTGATTTTCATGGTCACATCCCCCTATTGGTTGTTCCTGAAGTGATAATTCTCTTCCATATACCACTCCTCATTAGAGGTGAGGATGGATCACATGGGAGATTCTTACAGTTATGTCTTGACCTCCTTTGGTGCCAAGTCCAAGAAGGGGCCAAAGTTAAGTTCCTAAAGAATGATACTTTGAACATATGATGTTCAAGTTGAGAAAAGGCCAGTGATCATAGATGGCATTGGCCTTGGTACCTTGTCTTGCATAGACCATCCTATTTCTATGGTGAGAATCTAATTAATAGATTCCACTTTGGGCTCCTCTTGAAGAGGTCCTGTGGAATGGGTCTTTGCCTTACCTTCTTAGTATTGTTGTTGTGATTGCTGGTCCCTTTCCCCTCTTAGCTGCTTCTACCATGGTTGTGATGGTTCTTCTCCCTATAGTCTCTTCAGTGCCATCTATGATCACACATAGCCAAGGATTAGTGTTTTATACACAACTTATAATACATTGATATCTTTTCCCATTTGGCTAGTTTCCCTTAGACTAATTTGTGATCATGGCAGATTGATTGTTTTAATATTATTTTATTCCAATGGCTACTCGAGTTTGTTAGTGAGGTTTAACTTATGTGGATTGGTGATCTTTAATATTATTTTATTAGTTAAAACATTTGGGAGTTAGAAAAATTCCAAAATTTTTTTTGTTAGAAATCATATGTTTGTGGCCCTCACGACGTAAACCTCACCTCTAGTAGTTGAAGGATTGAAGAACGAGTTGATTTAGACAAGTGATTAGGAAGTTATGGATCCTAGAAGGCTTTGGGCTTTGAAAGTTGCAAAAGCTTCCCTAGAGTTAGGAGGAAAATATAAAAATCTAGCTAACATCCATCATGTATTTATACTATTTTATTTCTACATCAATGGAGATGCGTTGACACATCAAGCTATGTTGACATAGCCAAAAATAGAAATTTTCATAACTAAAAAACTAAGTGAGAAAAAAGATTTTTTTCCATTAAATTAGAATCTAGAGGAAGTTAGAAAAGCCTAGAATAAGAACAAATGCATGAAGAGGGCTAGGGATATGTTTAGAAAGGAGATTTGGTAGGAGACTAATTGCTAAGGAGTGCAAAAACTAGATGCACCAAGGTGAAAAACAATGGGTTTGAAAGCAAAATTTCTTAGGGATAGGAAACATAACCATTCCAACCAAAGAGTATGCAAGTGGGTCCTCACCATAGCAGGCTCATGCCTTGAATGCCCTTACATGTCCTCAAACCAAGAAGTTTGTGGATCCCAAGGATGATTAATGGTTGTGGATTGTTAAAAACTAAATCATCAAAGAATGAAGACCATCTCAAGATGAACCCATTGATACAACATGATAAGAGGTAGTGAGGTGGTAAATGGGAAGAATTGATAGATGAGAGAGTGTATGGAATGAAGTCCTGCATTATGATCACATGAAGTCCCTTGTGGAGGATGTGATTAGTATGACCTGATAGCTTCTATTCTTAGTCAGAATTAAGACCATTCTCTTCCAATGACTTCACATTGGCACATTGGGTCATTCCACACCCCTAGGTACAACAACATCCTCATAGATCACTCATCATTCCAAAGAAAGAAGAAAAGAGAAGTAGGATGTGAAGAAGACCTTAATTAGAGGGATTCCTTTAAGCATGGGTAACATGTCTTTCTCTTCACATAACTAGTGCTTGTAGCCTATTATTGTGTCTAAAGGGTGTGCTTTGAATTCCCATGGTTTTTTTTTGTTTTTTGTTTCAAATGGAAACCACACCATGTAAAGACATTTCTTCCTATTTATTGGTGGATGTAAGAATGATGAGGAATCTAGGGGAATACTCATGAAATCCTAGATTTTAGGTAAGTGCAAAAGGTGTCAAATCCCCTTAAAGCCATACCCTTGTTCATCCATATGATTTGTCCAAGTCTTAGAAAGTATCAAGGTTACAAATTCATTGTAAGTTATTATGAAGAAGGGACCTCTTATTTCTTAAATGAAAAAACATCATAGAGTTATGTGGAGTGGATGGATGACATGAAATCATTACTTGATATCATGAGAGAGACAATGTTCCATTAATTAATGTCAAAATTATAAAATGAAATCTAGTCATTTGTAATAAAGTTAATAATACTATTTAACAAACCACCATCAATCAACAGTTTTATTTGTCATCAAAATCCTTATGGCAATAAATAAAAAGAAGACACGTAAGAAAAGTCCAAATAAGGCATAATATACCAAAAATTGTAAAATATTCAATAAAATGAGAAATGTACGAAAAATAGTGTAAAATAAAAAAGTTGAAAAATTGAGGAGCCACACATATAGTATCAACATGAATGGGCATCTCCCCTACAACTAAGTTGGAAGAAGAAGATCCAAAAGATTGAATGTACTTAGCCATCAACTAAGACATTTCTTCCACTAGTTGTTTTTGGTTCAAGGAAGGGTTTAAGTTGTTGGGTGTTGATAAAAAATATCTTAGTTAGGTTGTTAGGATGGTATTTCATCATGGTCCTAGATGGAAAGGTTTTGTATATAATGTAAGGGCCCTCCCATTACATTTGAATTTTGGTACGTTGAGGTATGTGCATAGGGTTCTAGTAGAGCATCTTATCCCCTGGTTGAAATTTTACTTTTTGTATCTTAAGGTCATGAAATTGTTTGTTATGTGCCTTATACACTTCATTTAATGATAGGGCCACTAGTCCATTTTCATCTAGCATGTTGAGATTCATTAGTCTTTCTTGTTGGGCTAGACTTAAGTCCAAGTTAAGTCACATGCCATTGAAAGTGTATGGAGCTCAACTTGGATGGGAAGAGTTGGCAGTTTTCTGTACACTATCTCATAGGGAGAATACTTAATAGGAAGCTTTTACATTGAATGATAAGCCCAAAGAACATCATTAAGTTTACTATTCTAGTCCTTCCTATATTTACTAACTGTTCATGATAGTATTTTAGTAATATCCCTATTGGACACCTTAGCTTGGGGATGGCATGGAGTTGTTAATTTATGTTCAACCTCCAAGCATTGAATTAGCTTTCAAAAAGTGGCACATATAAAATGTGTTCCATTGTTAGAAATTAGTGCTTGTGGCATACCAAACCTATTGACAACATTTTGTTGTACAAATTGTATTGCTGTAGAGGATGAATAGTCGATGACATCAGTGGCTTCAACCCATTTGGTACAATAATCAATAACCACGATGATGTAAGCCTTTCCATTTGAGATAGGACTTATGGGCCCCATGAAATCAATCCCCCAAAAATTGAAAGGATTTAGTGGTTAAATTTATTATTATGGTTCTTCCATGCATATGGTTATCCCTCCATCACAGTGACACTAGTCATAGAAATAGAAAAAGTGATGGGCATCTTAGAGGATCAATGGCCAATAATATACTCCATGAGGACCTTAATGGCCATCCTCCTCCTAGCATAGTGGCCTCCATAAGGGCGCTCATGAGCATCTTGGAGGACTCAAAGTTGATCTACATCAGGGACACATCATTAAACTAGGCCATTGGTACAACACTTGTAGAGATTGCCCTTGATTTCCATGAAGTGCTTAACTCGATGAAGAAATTATTGTTTCTTCTTATGGCCCCATTCTTGCAGCATCTCATGGATGTGTAGATATGAGAGGATGTTATCATACTAGTTTATTTCCTTTTGAGTTTGAGCACTAACAACACCAGCAAAGAGGAGTTCATCAAGAAATTGATCAAATAATGGGTTCTAATCCTCTTTGCTATCCCGTTGTAATTGAGACAAGTCGTTAGCTACCACATTCTTGGTTCCATTTTAGTCAACCATCATCAAATCAAACTCTTGAAGGATCACCAATCATCATATGACATGAGGGCTCACTATTGGCTTGTTCATTGGGAACCTTATGGCACTATGGGTGGTGTGCATAAAAACTTTGTATAGAAGCACATAGTGCCTAAACATTTCTAGGACATATACCACCATGATAAGCTCCTTTTCAGTGGTAGTGTAGTTGAGTTGTGCACTCATAATACTTTTTCTTGCATTGTAATATGGATGTTTTTGATTATCTAACTGTGCAAGCATGGTTCCCAAGATGTAATTGGATACATCCATCATGATGTGGCTTGGACTAGTTTGGTGCTTATAGAATCATACCTTCTATGAGTTTCTACTTTAGTTGTTGGAATGAATTTTCACATTCCTTGGTATAGATGAATGATGTATCTTTCTTGGTAAGTTCTACTAATGGCTTGATGATCTTTGAGAAGTTTTTGATGAAGTGCTGATAATAACCAATGTGGCCAAGAAATGACCTCAAATCCTTCATTGTTTTGGGTTGTTAGGTTACTTCTTGGATGATCCTTATTTTGTCTGGGTCCACCTCGATCCCTTTGTTTGAGATTTGATGCCCTAAGACAATGCCCCCTTGGACCATCATATAAGTCTTTTGCTAATTAAGTCATAAGTTGATATCCACATACCTTTTAAGCACTTTCCCAAGGCAGTCCAAGGCTTGCACAAATGTGATCCCATAGGTAGAGAAGTCATCCATGAAGACTTCTGTCCCACTATAGATTTGTTACTGGAAGATGCTAAGGACCAATCGTTGAAACATGGTAGGAGCATTGCATAGGCCAAAATTCATTTTTCAATATGTAAAATTTTTCCAATGACTTGTAAACATTTTCTTGTGGTGCGATCTAGATTTGGTTATAGCCACTATATCCATCTAGAAAGATGTAGTAATAATGCCCTGCAATAGTATCTAGCACTTGATCCAAAAATGGTAATGGAAAATGATCTTTGTAAGTTATCATATTTAATAGCCTAAAGTCTCTATAGACTCTTCATTTTTCTCCTTTTTTGGACACAATCATAAGCTAGCTAAATGAAGCAAACCTTGAGGATTTGTTTAATCTCCTCTTTGATGATTTGCTTAAGTTTTGGGTTCAAGCATCTTTACAGCAGTCTCTTTAGTTTGACGAAGGAATTTGTATAAATTCTATGTTGGTGTATCCTTGGATCAATTCCTGTTAACTCATGATATGACTAGGCAAAGGTTGTTGACCATTTGTTTACAACTTCTGATAGTTTCTTCCTCTATACAAGATCAAGTGTGGCATTGATAATTATTGATTTGCCATTATTTAGAAATGCATACTTCATTTCTACCAGTAGAGTATTTAATTCAATGAGTTCATGCTTAAAAGTTTCAAGGATGTCCAACTCCCCCTAATTGATCTCACTTTGTGCATCAAAGAGTTGGTAATGAAGCTACTCCAACTTATCCATGCTTTCCACAGAGGAGCTAGTGAGGCTCTTAGCTGGTTCCATGCATATTGTTGATCCACCCTTATTTTTAGCTATCAACCATTGAGTGCCCCCTTATTTAGTGGTTGTTGCATATAGGCATCTTTGAACCTCTATGATATTTGCATAATGACTGCAAGCCTGAAGTGAGGTTCCCTTGATGGTTCATAGTTTTTGCATGCAGTGGCACCTTATATTACTATACGTGATGCATGGAATTCTCTTCTTCTCAATTTTTCCAAATTTTTTATCCTTGGAAATTTCCAAGGAAAGATCTCTGATCCCTAATCTTGCATTTATGGTGCTTAGCCATGCTCTTTTCATGATGATAGGGAAGTCTCCTTTCTTTTTTTCCACTTGGATAACTAGAAAATTGATAGGATATGACCACCCACAAATCATGATCATGATGTCTTCTACCAATCGTAAGGGAACAATGATGGATTGGTTTGCCAACTCTAGTCTGATGTTGCTATTTTTTAATGAAGGTAGGTTATAGGCCTTGTACATTTCTTGCAAAATCAAGTTAACTTTAGAACCTAAATTTAAAAGAGCCTTACATGGTTCATTTCTAGCAATTTGAAAGTAAATAAGAGGACTCCCAAGATCAGATATCTTCTTGGGAAGATGACCAACCTTAATTCAATTTGTGATGTCATGGGTTAACACAACAGTGTGCAGCTTGGGAACACTTTGGTTCAAAGGTTGCTTGATGAAAATTTCAGAGGTAGAAATAATAGGATTAATAGTCACAAGTGTTTGTGAGGACTTAATGGGACTGTTGATTCTAAAGAATGGCCTTTTTCAAGGCTTGGATTTAGCACCATTTGATAGAGGATTTGGTTGTAAGGTTACTACCCTCATAGCATTTTTTTGCTACGGCTGGGTAGGTGTTTCACCCTACATGGATGGAGCAGGTGGCAAAGGAGTTAACAATGATCATGTAGGAGTAGAAGAGTGTTGAGGAGGGTAGTAAGAAAATGTGGACTTGCTCCTTGGAGAAGATGCTTTATAGTATTCAAGAGGATAATAGTGGTACGAGAAGGAAGCATGATTGGAAGAGTCACATGGAGAGATGGGTTGTTGAATGTAATACCCATATGGATCTAGTTGGTGATAAGGGTATTTCTACCTTGGAGGTGGCATCCCCCACAAATATGGGTGTTTCCATTACTAGTATTATTCTTGAGGTTGAGGTAGTATTCCACTTAGATAGTAAGCTTGTTAGTGGAACTATTGCTGATAGTTGCCTTATGGATAAGGCAACTACTTGGGTGCTTGTCATTTTGCTAGTCTAAGATTTAGAGCATCTATCATAGATTCTTTTAGATATGATAAGATAGGGCAACATCCCTTAGGATGTTTGTATTGGTAGATGTCACAACCATCATCATTAGTTTCTGAATTTGCAACCTTCTCTACTACTGCAGCTTTATCTTGATCTCTATAGTATTCTTGTTCAACATCCTTTTTCTTTGTTCACTCACAACCACTTTCTCCATGATCCCTAAATTCTTCTACATTCTTTAAAGCAACTTGAAACTTCTCAATTAAGGAATCCCACATTTTTTCAACATTAGCCAAACTAAAGTAATAGATTTTTGAATTAGCAAAGTTTTTCTTTGGACCACTTCATCAAGTGATGCCTCCTCTTTTTTCTCATAGAAATAGATCTCCCTCTTGTGGATGAAGGGGTCTTTGTTGTATTCTTTTGTCCTCTCTTACCTTTTTAGCTCTCCTTTCTCTTTGGGAAATTGCTCAATGAGCCTTTGAATCTAATAGAACCTTAGCTTAGAAAGTCTCCTTTGGGCATAGATCCCAAGGGTTCTCCTTGTTTCAATTCTAAGCCCATCTATGATATGGCATAGATGATCCCTTTGAGAGTATCCATGGCTTGGGCATCAATGCAACAAAGAATAACACCTACTTATGGCCACATGCTAGGGCTCATAAGTACCTTGTTTCCACCCTTGGATTTGCATTCTCAAATTGGACACTCTAGAATATGTTTGGCATTTTTCGTTGAACATCTCTAGCATCATACTCCATCATTGAATGGATTTTAGTTCCAAGGACCAATACCAACTTTCTGTCTCCTTTATGAGTGTCCTTGGGAATAGTTTCAGCTTTTACCATTTATTTTCTACATTTTGCAAGGCACAAGCATCATGGAAGGCTTGCAAATAATTCTATGAAGTTGAATTATATTCCCCCTCAAACTTGGGGATGTTGTTCATATCCAGTTGTTTAATGCAAATATCCTTCAAGTATCTAGTAGGAATTTTGATAGCCATTGAGATATTTAGCATGTTTTTGGTAGCTAGCAAGGGATTATCATAGTCATGACAATTTTGGTGATCCTTATCATGGCTATGATACCTATGATGAGTCCAGTTATGCCTTCATTTTCTGTGATGTTCATCCCCATGTTGTTGCTCATGCCCCTAGTTCTTATTGTCCTGGTGGGATCTATGATCATTCCTATCCTACCATTCATTTTCATCCCAATATTTGTTTCTTTTTCCATGATCCTGACCTCTACTTCTCTTGTTGGAGTTGGAGGAGGAAGATGATGAGGAGGATGATGATGAAGGTAGAGAGGATGAAGAATCAACACTGGACTGATGCCTAATACCTCTTCTTCTTCAGTCCCTATCTTAGTCACAATGTCTATCTCTTCTTTAGTGCTTATCATCATCCTTGTCTTTGGATGAATAACTTTGGTTACTTTCTTTAGAGGCCTTTTGGTCTTAAGACCTATTCCTTCTATCACCAAGGTTGTACACAGTGGATTGCAACCATTGGTTAAGGTTCTTCCCATCATAGATAGAGGGAGAATTAGTAAATTGGGACTGGCCTAAAAAGAAGTCCTTACTATCTTTATGTGGTTGTAAGAACAAGTGGTTAGCAAACCTTTTGTCTTTTGAATCCTCATATCGACCCTCCATCTACTAATCATTTTTCTAATGGGCATATGTGGGATGATATTCTCAATAGGTGTGGTCTTGAACCTTGTACTACATATTAAGTTTGACAATGCCCAACTTGATGATATTGTTCAATAGCATTGTAGGAATGGACTGATCAAGGGGTAGCACGATATTGCCCTTCATGTTCCTCCATTATAGTTACTTGTCCTAATGCAAGATGAGGGTGAAATCTAGAGTGTAAGGATCTGGATGAGTGTAGAAAAATTTCAACTATTGGGGCACTTGTGTTTTTTGGCCTTTTTACCTTTGAATAGATTCACTTACAAATGGTGGTGGAGAATAATCCTTGTGAGAAGAAGGCATATAAGTGATTTCTCAAAAGTAGTGTGCATTTAGTAACATTATGTTTTTGAATGATTTTGCTAGAAATGTTCTTTTAGAACATCCTTAGATAATTCCACGATCTTCCTTAGGTAGTGCACTTAGCTAACTAAAGTCCTCGACAATGGTGCTAATGATGAGCAATAGGTAGTTCCTTCATCCAACCATACAAATCACAAGCATTGCTCTAGCTATCCAATCGAATTCTATGGACTTTAGCTTCTATATGCACAATAGGCAAAGGTAGTGACTTAGAGACATGATCATTATCTTTTTAGCTTTACTTGTGTAAGTGCAAGTGTATTAAGTGTAAGCTAAGATATATGATTTTTATTGACTTTTATATTTAATTTTATTTAGTATAGGCATGGAATAAAGAGGGAATTAATTAATGATTAACTATTTAACTATCTAATGTCCTAATCTAGCTATCTTAACATAAGCATCCAAGCCCACTTTTTGTTTGAATCTTGAACTTACTTTAATACTACTAGGTTCCCAAGTGCCTATTACTGGATGTACCAATAGCAACTACTGGGATTACCAAGTGTTAAGTGTTATGTTTAAAGTGGTTGTACTTATGCATTTGTTATTAATTGTTTCAATTAATCAAGGACATTAATGTAAAAATGTATTAGTAAATAAATAAAAAAGGAAACATTATGCTATTCTAAGTTTTGCAAGAAGTGCCAAGAATCTTGTCTTTATTATTGGTCACATTAATATGTTTAGGTACAAGATGCTTGCATAAAGAAATGTACAATCCTTCAAATCCTACTACGGGCATGGAAAAAATATTCTAACTCTGGGCGAAGAAAACTACAAGAGCTTCACTATGCTATGGATTTGATGTGCCATAAATATGATGGGTATATGCATTTATATAGGCAAAGAAAAACACTATGTTCACACATTTGCCTATAAATAAAGATTGCTATATTACTATTCTAGGAAAGCCATCAAAAGAAAGACGAAAGAAGATATGGGAAAAAAATGATTGAAGATGATTTGAAGAAGCTATAAATAAGTAAGGATTTAGCTTTTTATTGAGGAAAATGGTGAAAAAGAACTCATGTAGCTAATTCCATTTGTTGAACCACTAATAGGATAGGCTACATCGATGCATGCCCATAAACATATCCATGTCAACGCATACTAGGATGAGTTGATGCAAGTACATCGACATTGATGTAGTCATTGCCTATATAAATGTGTATACCCCTCACATTTATTCCACCTTTTGGTCTTAGCCTTAGTTACATTCTTCTAGTTTTCTTCTATAGAAGTTAGAATATTTTTCTTTGAGTGCCTGCAGTATGGATTTATGACATGGTATAACATTTTATTCAAGAGCACATGTACTTGGACACATTTGCATGGATGAAAATCAAATCAAGATTTCCTATATCCATTGTAGTATTTAGACTAGTTTAATTCTACTTTTTAGTACTTTAATTTACATGCAATTTGCATTCATGTTTTTAAGTAATTAATATTATTATTCATAAGAACATGAGTATGAAAACTTCAAGCATAACATATTAACACTCAGTAATCCTAGTAGTGGATACTTAGTGTGCCTAGTAGTATACACTTGGTAATTGAGCAACATTAATATAGGTTCAAGATATGTACGACAAGTGGAAATGGATACTCCACATTAGGATAGTTAGTTAATGAAGTAGTTAATTTATTGATTAATTAAATTATCAAATATTCTCTTAATAATCTAGCAAATAAGAGAAAAATAATAAAAAATTTTAAAAATTTTAAAAATGAACATCTTATGCCTCAACCACACTTAACCGTACACATATTTTAATGAAAGTGTGGATTGGGAAGATAATGACTTATAATTATACAATTCACTATTTACGAATATCAACAAATTAGGTAAGTAAGTCCATGGAATTTAACCAGATCATGTGTGAACACTTATGACTCATATGGTTGGGTGTAGGGACTACCCATCACTCATCATTTGCATTGTGTTTAGGGACTTAGTTTAGCTAAGTATACTAAGTATTGATAAACAATGAATCCATATAAAATCATTGGAAGAAAAATATAATGAATTATTCTTCAAACAAAATAAAACTAATATTAAAATTATATTAAGATGAACTTAATACACATCACTAAAATAACTTCTTCTTGCAGGAATGAATCCCCACCATGCGTTGATGAATCTAATTAACAAATAGTGAGAAGTGTTAGTAGCTTACGATGTTCTATGCAAATTTGGATCTCTACTATCCAGATCTTACCTTCATTCTTCATCAAGATGAACAGTTGTATTGGAGGAACATGGAGGAAAATGTTTTGTTGCCTCTTAATTAGTCTATTCCCATCATGCTTATGGTTAATCTTATAAAGCTAGGCATTGAATCATTAGGTCCATATTATGAGATAACAAACCATATATCTAGGAACTATCAGCCCTTAGAAGCACAACTTAGAAAGGATTGATGTATGAAGGCATGTCATGAAGAGTCTCGATACCATTATTTTTACAATCATAAAAAGAGGGTTTTGATTTCTTCTTAAGGTTGTCTTAGTATATAGATTCTTCTTCTTTTGTTGAGGATGAGACCCTTCACCAATGGTTGCAATTAACCTTAGAAAATAACCAAGGTGATAGGAAGACAGAATTCAAGGCCCAAAGAACATCAAAGGATAGATCTCCTTGTCATTCATCCAAAGACAAGGAGAAAGATCAAGCCAAGTATCATAGGAGAAGGAATAGTATGGAACATTATCCTAACCCTCCACCTTCATCATTGTCCTCATCATCAAAATATGATAAGACAAGTATTGGCCAAGATAGAAGAAGAAGTAATTGGTATTAAGATGGAGATGATAGGAAATATCATCATGATGATAGGAACTAAGAGCATAGAAAATCATGAGAGGAAGAGGGACATCACTGGTAGAGGAGGTACATTAGGTATTATCATAGGAGGTGTGACCATGATAGGGACCATCATGAATGTAATGACTATGATGAATCATTACTGGCTACTAGGAATATGATTAATTTTTTATAAGAAATTTGAATTCTTATCAGACATTAGAAAGATAGTAGGATTAAAAGGCTATATGAACAATATTTCTAAATTTGAAGAGGAATATAATGTTAATTCTAAAAATCATCTATAAGATTTTCATAATGTTTGCACCTTATAGAACATTGAGAATGAATGAAAAAAGTTAAAATTGTTCCCAAGGACACTCATCAAAGAAGCAAAAAGATAGTATTGTTCCTTAGAATTGGAATTCGTTCATAGGTGGAGTACCATGCTGAAGCTATTTTATGACAAGTATCAAATGTACTCATGAGTACTTAACTTGAGGAAAAAAACCCAAGGATGGAAGTAAGAAAATCATGAATCCTTGAACATAGCCTTAGGTAGATACTACTTCCTCTTGCACCAATGTCCAAGCTATGGATTTTCTCAAAGGAAGCAACTTTGCCACATTATAGATGGACTTTCAAACAAATCTAGAGAACCTCTTAAAATCTATAACGAAGGAAGAATTCTGGAGATAAGAGCCTATTAGATCCAAAGGCTAAGTAATTAAATGGTAAAGGAAGAAAGAGAGTTGAAGAATAAAGAAAGTGCAAAGAAGTATAATAGGGATCCCTCCAGTCATAAAAGGAAGATGTGTTTTTGTAATTTAGAGAAGGGAGCACTACTAGATGAAGTTGTGGAAAGAAAAATATTTTTGATTTTAGAAATATGTTCTTGAAATATCAACTAAGTAGATAAAGTATGGGACTTCTTAGATGAGAAGTTCTAAATTGCTCTTAAAATAGTGAAAGAGAAGATAGAGTAGGAAAGTAGAGATAGAGATAGAAGGGCATGGAAAGATATAGGAAGGAAACACTATTAGTAGAAAGATAATGCTACAACAATTGAGAAGGTTATAGGTTCAAAAAAATGATGATGAATGTGAAATTTACCAATATGATCATTTCAAAGGATGTTGTTCTATAGTGTTAGATTTGCAAGAATCTAGGGTGTATGCATTAAATCAAAATTGACAAGAAAGCAATCACCTAGGAGATTGTCTTATCTGCAAGGTAATTACAAGTAATAGTTCCATTCAATATAGTATTATCTCAGTGGAGTGGCACCTCAACCTCAAGAGCAGTATTAGTAATGGAAAAATTCACAATCATGGGAGATGTCACCACCAAGGTAGCAATATCCTTACCAAGAACTAGACCCTTATGGATATTATGCTTAATAACTTGTATTTCCTCATGTCTTTGCAAGTTACACTTATTTTTCTTATCACTACCACCCTTTAGAATATCATCAAATCCCCACTCTATGAATTGAGTCTCCCTTTGATTGTCCTTCTTTGTATCTAGCACCTCACACTACATCTTCTAATTCCACTCCCTTGCTACCTACACCATCAATGTAAGGAGAAATTCCACTGCAGCCATAATAATGAAATTCCATGAGGTTAGTGAAATTACAACCAAATGATCATCCAAGTGGCCATAAGCATAAGCCTTGAAAGAGGACTTTCTTCAAGCTAAATAGTCCATAGAAATCCTCACAGAAATTTGTGGCTACTAATCCTACATCTACTACTTTTGGAAATACCCTCAAGCCTCCTTCAAATGAAACATCCTCCAATGTTCATACCATAATGTGGATCCATGTGGTCATCAATTAGATTAAGGTAGAACACCTTTCAACAAAGCAATCTAATCCTAGCAGTCCCCTAATCTATTTGTAGATTATAGGAAATGATCCTTGCAAGACTTTACTAGATTTAATTTATGGGGTGAACTTTATTTCTCAGGAGATGTATAAGACCTAAAACCTACCTTGACTTAAGAATTACAATATTAGGTTAAAGCTTATAGATTAGTTCATCACTATTCCTCTAAGATAAATGGAGGATATTATGACCACCATCTATGGATGGTCATAACCAAAAAATCTCCTAGTAATCCACATGGATAATAGCAAGGGTGACTTCCTTATTATCATGGAAACGGCTTGGCTCAGTACCATTGATGTTAAGATGGAGATTAAAGATCTTTTCTTAGAAATCTCTAAGGAAAATGAGTTTGGAAAGCTTGAGAAGAAGTAAGTTTTATGCATCACATACAATGACACAGGGTTCCATTGAGTGCAAAAGAATATGGGATATGAAAAGCACATCCATTACAACATGCAATTAGTGTGTCAAAACATCTAATATTCAAAGGTACTTATATGCAATAGCCATAATCTAAGAAGGTACCTAGTGGATAATCACAAAAAGTAATTTTGAATCCATAATATGCATGGAACCAATGAAACTCCTCATAAGTGCTTACATGGACAACATGGATGAAATGGAGAAGATCCAGAACCAACTCTCCCACAAAAACATAGAGATGAATTGGAGGAAATTGGAAATCCCTAATGATTAAAAGCAGAGCCCCTTGAACTTAAGGCTTTACAAGCTAGATTATAATATGCCTTTCTTAATAATGGCAAGCCAGTAATAATCAATGTTAGTCTTGCTAAAAAATATAAAAAAGTTGTTGGAAGTAGTAAGAAAATGGTCAATAGTCTTTGCATGGTCATATCATGAGCTAACATGGATAGATCCATGGATATGCTAGCATCAAATACATAGAGACTTCTCCATGAAGTCAAAGAGGTAGCTACAGAGGCAGTTGAATCCAAAGCTTAAACAAGTGATTAAAGATGAAGTTGAACAACTTCTTAAGGTGGGATTCATCTATCTTGTAGTAGATAATGAGTGGATAAGCCCACTTGTAATTATGCCAAAGAAAAAAGGGAAATGGAAAGTCTATATAGTTGAATATGACAACATTTAAAGATCATATCCATTGCCATTTGTGGACCATATTTTGGATGCAATTGCAAGGAATAACTACTATAGCTTTCTTGATGGTTATAGTGGTTATAACCAAATCTAGATAGCACTAGAAGATCATGAAAAAACAACTTTCACAAGTCCTTGGAGGAAATTTTTCCTATAAGAAAATGTCCTTTGGCTTGTGCAATGCTCCTACAACTTTCCAATACCTAATACTCAATATTTTTCAGTACCAAATTGTTAATGGTATGGAAGTCTTCATGAATGACTTCTTCACCTATGGTACCAATTTTGAATAAGCCTTGGATTGTCTAGAGCAAGTGCTAAATCATTGTATGGAGATAAACTTATAGCTCAATTGGAAAAAAAGCCATTTGATGATCCAAGAGGGCATAGTCTTGGGACATTGGATTTCAGGAAACGGGATAGAGGTGGAACTAGAGAAAGTATGGGTTATCCAAGGAATTACTAGACATCCTCAAACTGTAAAATGAAACACCACCAAAAATCCATGTTGTAACCTTCATTTCCGAACTTGAGGCAAGGATTCATTATAAATGTGAGATATGTAGTCCATGAGCTACAATATTGGATACTTTAAATTTTTGAGGCCAAAAAATGCTTCAAAAGAGATTATTGCCTCACTTCTTAAGTAGAAAAGCTACCTCATTGTAGCAACTAAAATTGTTGATGGCTGGAACATTGAGAGGTTCATGCACACATAGTTTGATCCTACATTTGCGCAAGGGCCTACTGGAGGTGGAGATGGGGTGCCCTGAATGGTCTTGTTAATCAAATAGGGACTTATCAAATGCAACCAGGGTGCAACATGGTTAGCTATGATGCTAATGCAAAATGATGGTAAGTGTTCACATGGTGTCAATGGTGTCAATGGGGTCAAGCATGGTCAGGTTTTTGGCAGGAAAACAAAAGTGTTGACATATGGGGACTACTGCCCAGGTGCAGCTATGCATGGAAAAAATCAAAAATGAAAGTAAAATGCTAGTAAAATGATGAAAATTTAAAAAGAGGAAGAGAGAGAAATAGAAAACCACCCCAAATGGGGTTGAGCATAGTTAACTTTAGAAGGGTTTTTGAAATATGCTAGTAAAATGTTGAAAATGCAAAGAGAGAAAGAGAGAGAAATAGAACACCACCCTAAATGGGGTTGAACATAGTTAACTCTAGAAGAGGTGAGAAGATTCATAGTGTACAAAAAGCATAGTGGAAAACATAGTCATAGTCTCAGGGGTATTTGGCTGTAAAGATTGACATTCTGCCATGCTACTTTTGCCTACTAGGTTTGCCACCATAGTGTGTAGTGGATTGTAGTGGTCTACGGTGGACTATAATGAACTATGACAATATGCAAGTTTGCATTTGTTTGGTTTTCTAGAATGCCTTTGGTTTATTGTCTGTCTAAAATGCCAAAATGCTCAAATTTGCCAACTTGTCTTAAATTTGCCAACCCCAAAAATGTAGAGGATTGGGGTATTTATAGGGCTAGGTTTAGCATGAAATGTGGAGAGACTACCACATGGCAGAGGGATGGTTGGAACTATGCTATCTTCCAACTATGCTCTCCACTGAGGCTAGCAGTGTTGTGCTCTACCAACGTTTGTGAGGTTGAGAGATTGTGACTACACTGTCGACTGCATGTTCATGTGTTGAGAGGACCATAATGTACCTGAAAAAATGCAACTTTAGAGAATACGCTTTGGGACTATGCTCTTCACTATCTTCTATGGGGTTGAGCATAGTTACAATTTGGGAACAAAAAATGAGATACACCAAAAATGCATTTTGCTAATTATGTTTGTCAGAGATGAGTCGGAGCTAAGCTAAATGTTAGTGCTATGTTGTGGAGGCCTTCAAAGGCTATTTTGGCTGAGTATGGTTAACTACACTCTAGACTAGGGGAAAGTGTAGTTCCACACCTAGAAAATTTTGAAAAAAGTGGCTATGTGCTGACTACGCTCTCCATAGGAGGTTGACTACACTCTTGATTGAGGGTGAGCATAGTCTCAACACTTATTAAAACTTGTAGAAATTGGCTTCTAGTTGACTATGCTTAACTACGCTCTCGGCTAGTGGGGAGTGTAGTCTTGACAGTTAGAAAAATTTTCCAAAACTAGGTCTTCATGTTGACTATGCTTTGGGGTAGTGGAGAGTGTAGTCTCAACACTTAGAAAATTTTTTAGTAGTTGGCTTTATGATGACCCTTGGAAAAAATTGCAAAACTAGGCTTTTGTCTTGACTATGCTCTCTATTGGGTTGAATATGGGGCAATGGATAGCATAGTCCCAGCACTTAGAAAAAATTTGTAGAAAGTGGCCTCATGGTGACACTTAGACAAATTTGTAGTTGAGACATTGTAGCCCAAATTTGGTGGTGTTTCATTGGTCCCTCTTTGTTGACATTTGGAGAAGTGGCCTAAGAGACATCGATAAAGAAGAAAAAAACATCATAATAGATCTGGCATAAACATCATTCTTTAGTACTTGATCAGATGTCATTATACTATGCTCAAGAGTGCTGCAAATAGTGGCATGCTAGGGATAAAATGTGTAGGTAATTTGCTAGGGATAAAAGAAGAGATGAGATGCAAATAAGGTGTCATGATGTAGGATGCAGAGTTAGCATGGCCAATGGTGATGATGGTAAGAGGGTGGCTTACTTGTGAAAACATTGGCCTCTCATCGGAGTTCTCATGAGAGAGTTAGTGTGGATTCAAGGCTAGATCAATTATGAAATTGTAGTGCTATTGATTTGCTTGGGAACATACTTTCCTCCTTTGCTTTTCTGCTTTTTTTTTTGCTGTAGGGTGAATCTACTTTTGGTTCTACACCTTGCTAAATGCTAACTATGGGGTGCTTTTCATTATGTGGACTGTGTGCCACTAGATGGGCTTTGATTTGATGTTTACAAAACTACACTGCATCTATAGGATAGGTGTTTCCTCCCTAGGATGACTTATGTTACATCCACCTAGGCTTTAACTAGCCAAAAAAGGCTCCCCATGGGACAACTTGTGTTACGTCTGCCTTGGGTTCTATGGTTTGACTTGGAAAGAGTGCCATGTAGTCACAACATGTATGCATCAGAGGGGTTTGTAATCATTGACTATGTAGGGGAATGCAAGAGTATTGGGACATAGGGATGGATGTAGGTAGGCTATAACAAGGTAGTAGGGATGTGCACTCTTGAGTGGCTTAGCTAGTCTAATCATGCATATTAGAGTAATGTGGTGATTGGCTATTGCAATGAGATGTGTCTTTGCATGACTGCCTATGGCTTCATCTTGCAAACACAACTTTGAGAAGACAAGAAAAACACACAACACACAATGTAAATAAAATGTCTAGGGTGAAGATGTTGTGAGTTCTCCAAAGGCTGCACCAATTGTAGGTGCTAAAAAAGCTAGTAAAATGCCTAGGGGTGATGATGCTGCAAGTGCTTAAAAGGCTAGACCTATTGCAAGTGCTCCACAGTATAGAAAAATTATGGGAGGTGAAGATGCTGTAAGTTCTCCAAAGGCTGCGACTATTGTAGGTGCTCCATTTTGGGACTATAGTATCCCTATCCATGTGGTGTAGAAAAGAGTGTGGGGNNNNCAGGTGGGGGGTTTCGAGGAGGAGGGAAGTTAGAATTATGCTCACTCGCTTGCTTGTAGAATTATGCGTGGTTAACTATGAACCTTGTTTAATGTCTTGGTAGACCATAGCCTTACTAGTTTAAGGTCTTAGCAGACCATGGTGTGCTAGTTTATAGTCCTAGTGGATTATTGTGTGCTAGTTTAGCATCATAGTGGATGAATGTTATGCTAGTTTAGCATCATAGTAGATGTGTGCTATGCTAGTTTAGCATCATAGTGGATGTGTGATGCTAGTTTAACGTCAAAGTAGATGAGCTATTGTGCTAGTTTAACATCATGACCTAAGGATGAGCTATGCCAATTTGGTATCATGGTGGATAAGTAGTGTGTGTGTGCTAGTTTAATGTTGTAGTAGACAAGCTATGCTAGTTTAATGTTGTAGCGAATGAGCTATGCTATTTTAACATTGTAGTGAACAAGCTGCTATGCCAATTTAGCATCATAGTGGATGTGCTGTTGTGCCATGTTGAATTGATGTGCAACACTACATGCTAGGTGTAATATAGCTTCTTGCAAAATTGACTAGTAGAACGTCAGGTAGCACCCATTTTAATGAAGTGAATATGTGCAAATGAAGAAAAAGCAATGTGATGAAATTTGCCTAAGTATGCATGCAAGCTATTAAAGAAGGTAAGCATGTTTTTGTTAGTTTTAGGCCTTGACAAGCCATGTGCATGCTAGTTTTAGATCTTAGTAGATCATGGATGCATCAGACATGTCATTCTGGGGAAGGTTGGCCATGCTTGGGAAGTGGAATTGGCTTGGGCGTTCACTGGGCAACGAAAAATTGAAATTTTTGGCTAAGTATGGGTGACTATGCTTTCACTCGACTATGCTCTCGATTAGGTGTTTGATGTGGATTGTAGTCCAGTAAGTGTTTGTAGAAATGTTTGCATTACAAGTGTTTGGCAAAAATATCTATTTTTTTGGGACTATGCTCTCCATGCATTGGGAGCATAGTTGGGGTGGTTCCAGAGTTAGAAAAATTTTGCCTTATTTGGACTACACTCTCCACTAAGGCTGCTTGGAGTTAGAAAAATTTTGCAAAAATTCTATAAACTATGCATGATACTAAACCTACAAAATGTGATGCTAAGCCTATGAAAACGTGTTGTACCCCAGTGAGTACTAGGCATGTCAAATGGATTGGTTAATGTCCTATACTTGTGGGGCCCCATAGTATATTTTCCAAAATTAAGAATTTTTTTAGTAATGTGTGTTGTATAGTGTTAATTTGCTTACTAATTGTGTGTTTTTGCTATGGTTATGGTAGTAGGTACCTAACGATGCTATAGGCCCCAACGATGTAGGGGAGGAAGAAGAATCTCCATCCCCACCTAGTGTAACCAGTTGAGCATGACCAGATGTACCCCTATTGCTAGGAATTTTTGTGATTTTTGCTATGTTTTTGCCATATGAAACTACTCATGCTATGTATTGCTATTCATATGACATCTAATGAATGCATTTTCTATATGTAATGTGTAAACATTTCTTTTTTATGATTATTTGCTATGTGCTTGCTATGCTTATAACACGATGAGTTAATGTGCTAAGTTAGGACTATGCAATGATAATGTGACTAGGTCATTGTGACTCCCATGCTAGTTTAAGGCCATGCGGGAGGGCTGATGCTAGTTTAAGGCCATGCGGGAGGGCTGATGCTAGTTTAAGGCCATTTTGGGTTACAAAAATTACTAGTTTAAGGCCATTTTAGGCCATGATTATAGTTTAGGGCCATTTTGGGCCACGTTGATAGGATTAAGTGGATAGTTTAAGGTCATTTTGGGTTGCATGCTGCTAGTTTAAGGCCATGGTAGGCCGTGTGTATTGCTAGGTTAAGGCCATTTTGGGCCACACATTACTAGTTTAGGGCCATGGTGGGCCATCTATTACTACCTCTTAGTTTTGTAATTTTAGTTTTTATGATTTTTATGCATTTTGATATTTTTTACACATGAAAGCAAATGCATTAAAGAAATAATGATAGAAATGTAAACTAAGCTATTGTATGCATAGGCAATGCAGATGGTAAGCTAAGCGATTAAACTAAATGCAAATAATATGCTATAGTAGTAATGCAATGTAAGTGGGGAGTAGGATGTAGGGTGCATGGAAGCAATGTAAGTGGGGAGTAGGATGTAGGGTGCATGGAAGCAAATAGCAGGCAGGTTCCTAGCATGCTTTCAGACTAAGGGGGTTACATTAGTCATGCAGTTGCTTCTTAATCCAATGTGGATTAGGAGGCACATAGGGCCTAGATTGCACTATTCAGTAGTCTTCTTAATCCTCACTCACTATGTTGAAGGGCAATTCTACCCGTAGGGTGCCCCCTAGAAGGTTAGTAGCTTCTATTACCTCTTTGGGTGTGTCGGCCTTATGTGTTTCATTGTTTGTTGCATGTGCATCATTAGGAAATTCCACCTATGACCCTTACTCCATGTCTACGTTGTTGATAGCAAGGGGGTTGGCATTATCACCATGGATGATAACTTCACTAGCTTCATATGGAAGGTGGATTTCTTGATGAATTAGGAAGGAGATAGCCTGTAGTTGGGCTAGCCAAGGCTTGCTTAATATCGAGTTGAATCCTAGCATCTCCTCTACGATGATGAATTTGGCAGTGGTGGGGAATTGCTCCCCTACCACAAAGGCTATTGTGATGGTACCCTTAACAATGATGCACAACCCAATAAAGGACTTCAAGCATGTGGTTTTTGTTGGCTTGATTTGGTCTGTGAGGCCTAACTTATCAATGATCATGTATGGGATAACATTTGTTGCTGCCCCATCATTGACATGCACCCTTCGAATCTTGCACTACCTAACACATATGGTGATAAACATGGGTGCTATTATGACCTCATCCTTCTCAAGGTCAACCTTAATTGCCTCATCACAAAATGCGAGGGGGGTGGAGCTCAATTCCTACAACATAGGAGGCAACATCACACCATGGATGGAATTCTCATTTGCTAGGATGTCCTTCGTGATAGAAATAGAGATCAACATTTGCACTAGTGCTTTGTGGTGGGTAGATGAGGTTATGATTAGGTCATATAAGCTCAATGTTGTGTTCTTCTACTTTAGCACTTGCTTAATTTAGGCTAACGCATCTATGAAGTCTTTGCCATTAGTTGTTTTGTTGGCCTTGATCTCCTTCATGTGGCCTAAGAGATGGATCTCTCATAGAGGGGACTTGGGCTTGGTTTGCTTGGCCTATTTGGGGGCCCTAGTGCTTGCTTGTGGTTTGCTAGTTGTGGCCTTTTTAGCTACTTCAGCCATAGGGATTGCAGAGATAGTGATCAACTTTGATGGGCCAAGTGCTCTTTGATCTCACTGTTGCTTAGCCATTTTGTTTGCGAGGCATTTGTTGAACCTCTTACATTACCATCTAGTGGGTCTACCCATGTTGTCAGCAGGGTTGGCCCTTGGATGAGAAGGGGTTGATGCATTGCTTACTACTGGGGTTAGGGTAGGTGAGGGGATAGCACATTATGACACCCTAACAACAAACAATAGCTGAGTAGTTGTTGTTGTCACATGCTATGAGACCTTGATCATGAAAGGTATTGTGGGTGCTTGACGTGGCACTCTAACAATGAAGGGGAACCTTGAACTCATGGAGGCCAAGGGGACCCTTTCATCACTCAAAGGAACTCGGACCACAAAAGGCTATTGCATTGGTTCTGACTTGCCACCCATGATGATGGTGTTTATGACATAGCCAGTACCATCCATGTTTAGAGAATCATTTTAGACCCTCATGGATTGGTTTTGGGGCTTGATCAAGTTTGTTGTGTCAAGCACTAGTTCACCCCTATGTATCATCCTTTGTATATTGTCTTGCAAAGCTCAACAGAAGTCCATGCCATGACTAGAAAACTGGTGGTAATGATATAATTGATACAACTTGAAGTGCTATGGGATTGGGGGCTCATTTGGTGCTATTGAGGTAGGACTCCTCAACAACTCATAGTACCTATCGTGCCTTTTGTGGACATCTTTAGATATTTTCTTATGTTAGATGCACCCAGCTTTCAATAGTTGATCTAGTAGCTTTGAGAATTTCAGTGGAAATGGGTATACTTTGAGCAATCCTTGCACTCAAATTTGGGCCTTTGGCCAACTTTTTTCATGGCCACTACAGTTGTGAATGGGTTGGTTGCCTGGGTGCTAGAGTTGGTGGCTTTGTGAGCTAGGGCTTTGGGCTACCTAGCCATCAGTCCCTAGTTGGTTACTTTACCCTATGTGAATACCATTGCCACGATTGCATTTTTCTTTCTCACATGTTGATTTTTGTAGGCCATGTAGGTTGGGTCTTTACTAGCTTCTGCTACATTTTGTATTTTCTTGGTCTAGGCTTGGCTTCGCTCAGAGACTATGGGGCCAAGTAGTGTAGTTTTGACTTGATAAACTCATTGACTACATCCTTGAAGATGGCTAGGAGGTGCATCTTGGCTATTGGCTCTTAAATTTTTTTCAATAAGGTGCTATAGTGTTGGATAAATTTTTGCATGGGCTCTAGGTGGCCATGATTGATCTACATTAGTTGTTCTAGAGTGGTTTTAGGCTTCAAGTTGTACTTGAAGTGTGTCACAAACTAGCTTAGAAGATCCTCAAAAGAGAAGATAGAGCCCCAGGGTAATGCACAGTACTAGTCTAGCACCTTGCTAGTGAGTGACATGGAAAAAATGCATATGATGGTGTGTGGACACACTTGTAGTCGTAGGAACTAGGACTTGAACGTCACTAGGTGTGAATTAGGTTTCCCTTCACTGTTGTACTTGGTGAATTGAGAGAACAAGATCCCAGTTGGTAGAGTTAGTGATGGGACTGTAGGACTTATGGGATTATCTTGGTAGAAGTCCACTACCAAAACTATTTTGGAGGAGGTGGCCTTGAGCCACTTCACCTCTTCTATTAAGGTTTGGATCAGTTGGACTACTTGATCTAAGTTTTGGGATGCTCTAGTGGGTTACACTAGTTGTGCTACCCACTGCACTAGTTGTGTGGTCCATGACCTACTTGTGGGTTATGGGCCCATGTGAAGTGCTTGATGCATTAGCTATGTTGAGGGCATAGTGATTGGGGCAAGCCATGCATGTGTGGATTAAACTACTACAAAGGATGTTGACAAAATAGGCAAGATGTAAGATGCTCGAGTCGTTTGGGGTTGGGAGATGTGAACTGTGTGAATGTAAGGCTAAGCAAGCATGATTGTAGCTGGTAGAGATGGTTGGACAAGTTGTGACAATGCCATAAAGGGCAAGTTAATGGAAGGCACTGCATCATGATGCATATGTTATGTTTGGTGCATCGTTATCACTAGCGTTAACCTGGAAGGTGATGTCAGGGCTATGACTATCTCAAGAAAGATAGTTAAATAGGATTATGGGAGGGCTAGACTAGGGATCACTTGCTAGAAGATAGTGTGGAAGGAGTACTTGTGCTCAAAACGAGCTTTGAACTCATCTTCCTCTCCTTGTAGAGGCTTCTCATAATCTATTTCTACTTCGTGCTCATTTGTTCAGATGAAATAAGTATCTAATTGTAGGATTCCATGAGTGGGATGAAGTTAACTAGGGAGGGGATATACTTCCAATCATTTTGATGAATGAGCTCATAGCTCTTCTTGGCTTCCATGTCCAAATGGTCTATGAATAGGCCTACTTGGATCTTTATGCATATGAAGTTATATTGTTCATCATTTAGCGTAATATACTTGGGGTCTTGACCATGTAGCCTAAGGGATTGCCTTGGCTTTGCCATAGCAGGATTAGCGGGGTTGTCAATCCTAGTTTCTTATTGGGTGGACAAGATGGCTAGTGTGCTTGGGATTGATGTTGAAGGCTACTTGGAACTCTTGTGTGTAGATTAGTTGTGATAGGGGATTGCAGAAGCTGCTAGTTGTGGAAAGTGGATAACTTTGCTAATTACAAAAAAAAATAGCTAGCTTTGGTAATTGCAGAAAAATGGCTAACTCTAGAGACTACACTCTCTACATTGAGAGCTAACTACGCTCTTTACTGAGTGCCTAGAATTTATCTAACTATGGGAATTTGATGTTATTGTGTAGGGTTCTAGAGGAACCAACTATGGGATCCAATCTACATCAACCAGTTAGTAGATGATGCTTGCACTAGCCTAGGATCTAGCTACTATTGCACATGTAGTAGGTCCATAGGGGTGTCATAGTCTACTCTAGCCTGAAGCTAGTAATGGTGATGTAGAGAGCACATGAGACAACTACAATGGAGATTGAAGAGGAAAATGGTTTGGCCTTCCTTCTAGCACCAAAAACTATAATGACCAAAAAGATCGATGGCTAGAATACTGACAGGTCCACAGGTGCACAGTTTCTGCATGAGGGCCTACCACAGGCAAATATGGAATTCCCTAAATGATCTTGCTGATCAAAAAAATACTTATTGGATGTAACTAGAGTGTAGCGTGGTTAGCTACGATGCTAAGTGTTCATGCAGTGTCAATGGTGTTAATGGGGTCAAGTGTAGTTAGGTTTTTGGTAAGAAAATGAAGGTGTCAATGTGTGGGGATTAGCACCCAAGTGTAGCTATCCATTGAAACAACCAAGAATATAAGTAAAATGTTGAAAAATGCCAGTAAAATGCTAAAAATGTAGAGAGAGAAAGAGAGAGAAATAGAACACCATCCCAACTGGGGTTGAGCATAGTTAACTCTATAAGGGATGCTAAAAAATTCTAGTAAAATGCTGAAAATGCAAAGAGAGGAAGAGAGAGAAATAGAAAACCACCCTAAATGGGGTTGAGCATAGTTAATTCTAGAAGGGGTGAGAAGGTACATGGTGTACAATAGGTGCAGTGGACAATGTAGTCAAAGTCTCAAGGGTGTCTTGCCACAAAGATTAACATTCTGTCGTGGTGCTTGTGCTTATTGGGTTGGCCTTCATGTTGTGCAGTAGACTGTGGTGGTTTTCGATGGACTACAATGGGCTATGATGATTTACAAATTTTCCTATCTCTAGTTCACTAGAATGCGTTTGGTTTATTTTCTACCCAAAATGCTGAAATTTGCCAACCTACCTCAAATTTGCCAGCCCCAAAAATGTAGAGGACTGGGATATTTATAGGGCTAGGTTTAGCATGAAATGTGGAGGAATTTCCACTTGGCAGAGAGATGGTTAAGACGACGCTATCTCCAAACTATGCTCTCCACTGAGGATAGTGGTGTTATGCTCTATTGTGCTATGTTGGAGTCTACAAGGTTGAGAGACTAGGACTACATTTCCGATTGCATGTTCATGTGCTGAAAGGACCATAATGTACATGAAAAAATGCAACTTTGGAGACTACACTTTGGGGCTACACTCTCCATTGTCTTGCATGGGATTGAGTGTAGTTACAATTTGGGAAGAAAAAAAGGAACACAAAAAAAAATGCATTTTGTAAACTATGCTTGTTGGAGATGAGGCCGATGTTGCATTGTGGAGGCCTTCAAAGGCTATTCTGGCTGACTACGCTTGACTACGCTTTGGACTAGGGAAGAATGTAGTTAAACACTTAGAAAATTTTGCAAAAAGTGGGTATGTGCTAATGACACTCTCCACAGGAGGCTGACTACACTCTCAAATAGGGGTGAGTGTAGTCCCAACACTTGTGAAAACTTGTAGAAACTAGATTCTACTTGACTATGCTTGACTACACTCTGGGTTAGTGGAGAGCATGGTCTCAATACTTAGAAAAATTTGTTAAAACTAGGTCTTCATGGTAACTATGCTTGACTATGCTTTGGGGTAGTGCAGAATGTAGTCTCAATAGTTAGAAAATTTTATAGTGGCTAGCTTCACAATGACCCTTGGAAAAAATTGCAAAACTAGGCTTTTGTCTTTACTACACTCTCTACTAGGTTGACTACACTCCGGGGTAGTAGGGAGTGTAGTCCTAGAACTTAGAAAAATTTGTAGAAAGTGGCCTTGTGTTGACACTTAGATAAATTTGTAGTTGAGATGCTGTAGCCCAAATTTGGTGGCATTTCATTGGCCCCTCTTTGTTAAAGTCTAGAGGAGTAGCCCAAGAGATGTCAACAAAGAAGGAAAAACCACCATAGTAGACTTGGCATCACCATTGCTCTTTAGTACTTGATCAGATGTCATTACACTATGCTCAAGAGTGTTATGGATCACACATCTCCTTTGTCCCATTTGTATCCTAGATATTAGTACAAACATCATTTTCTTTGTTTAGTCCACCTATTACTATAGTAACTTAGCCTCTTCCCTTATTACCCTAATTAATAGCAAGATTATAGGCATCATAGCTCATGCTTCTACCCTTCATCCAAACCCCACAATTGACATGAGAATCCTAATGACTAGATCAAGCTTTGAAAATTATCTAGGACTTGACTGAAGTATTAGGGAAACTTAAAGCCTCAACATCCTAGATAGTGAAGATAATGAACTTTTACCAAGATGATCCCATCAATCATAGGGTTCCATTGTTAATTCTTGCTCTTGGTGTCCTTGTGCCTTAGTTCACCAAGGACAATAGCGAAGGTGATCTAAATGCTCATTTGATCAGCTTTTGCTTCAAGTGCTTACTATTGCAAGCATGGATGCATATAATTATGTGAATTTTTCCTATGTCTTTAATGGGAAAAGCACTTGATTGGTAACATGCCTTGCTAAGAGGATCCATATCCTCTTTGGATGAACTAATTTCAAAATTTGTTAACCATTTCAAGTATAACTTGAAACCTAATACCATGGTTGACCAACTAATGAAGGTTAAGTAAGGATCCATCAAGCTAGTGTAGAAGTTCATCCAATGATGGAATGCTCTACTTAATGAGATACTAGAGACAATTACTAAAACACATCTATTTGCTATTTTCAAGGGGACAATTGATGACTTCATAAAGTTAAAATTTTAATACCTTGATTTGCAGTCTCTTAGTCAAGCCTTTTCCCATACTAAGAACATAGAGGATACCATAGAGGCTAGCCATGTTGCTACCTATATGGCATGTAAAAATAAACATGTGCATAAAGAAAAAGGTAGGCAAAATAATGTAGTAGTGGCAATCATAACTAATGAAAGTAAGGAAACTAACTAGGGGCCAAAGAATAACCAACCCAAGGCCCCTGTTGTCAATAATAACAATCAACCCTTAACCTCTGGGGCCACTACATCAACTACATCTAGGTCTAACTTTACACAAAAAGATTGATCGAAATATACCAAGTTGCCGCTTAAGCCATTAGAGCTTCTAGACCATCTATTAAAGAGTGGTAGGATCCAATACAAGAAAATGATTGAGATTGCCTATAAGAGGCATGATAGGTTATGTGAAATAGTAAAAGATCTTGCTCAAGCAACTAAAGATGACACTCTAGTTCCCAAGTACTTTAAGCTTGACCTCTTCTACCATTATCATTAGTTGTTAGGTCATGATACCAATTTTTACCTTACACTTAAATATGACCTACAAAAGATGATCGATGGGGGTGAACTAGTAGTAGATACTTGAAACTTGGTTAGGCCTTAGAACCAGTTGATGCATGTATATAATGACTCATTAAATGATAACAATAGTTCATACGTTATATTGATGTTTAATATTAATGATAATCAGATTCCTATGGGGGAACCATTTATGATTCAGGTACCCCTTCGCAATAAAAGAAACTCTTTAGCTTCTACTAGCTTAAGATCCGTTTTTGTTGTGAGGGTACCATCATGAATGTCCCCTAAGGAGCCTTTTGTCATCAGGGTTTCCAACCCTCTACAACATCACCTACCTCAACAACAAAGTAACAACTCCCCATGGTGGCCAATGCAATGTCTTCTCCCTTGCAACCAACTAGGGATAATAAGAAATCCCCAACCAAACAATAGAGAAGGGCTAGATAGAAAGGAAAGAACAACACTGATAAGTAGTCTAAGTTAGGGAAGGAAGTGACCTTGTTGAAGCCCACTCCCATCTCATCTGTTTCCATAAATTTCACAACCTAGGATACTTCAACAAGTAAACCACATGTTTTAGAAGAAAAGAAAGAGGATAGGCCACAACAACAACCTAAATAGAAAGTTTATATTTTGGGGCATATGGAGGAAGTTAGAAATAAAAGATTAACAACCAATAACAAAGACTTCCTTAATGTAATGGAATAGCTCAAGTAATCACTCAAGAAAAAGAACACAACTTTGAGCTTATATGACTTGGCCATGATTTCTACTGCCCACTACGAAGCATTGATTAAGATGTTGATCTCTATTCCCATTAGTAAGGACATCCCCACTACTAAAGAGTTTATCCATGTAGTGATGGTATTCTCCTTGTCTAGGGAATTGAAGTCAACATTGCTAGTGTTTTGCAATAGTGAAATCAAGATAAACCCCCAAAATGGTGAGGTAACCAAGGTGCCTCTCTTTATAACCATATGGATCAGGCAACATAAAGTACATAGGGTACCTGTAGATGATGGGGTAGCAACCAATGTCATATTTTATACCATCATTGAACACTTGGGCCTAACAGAACAAATGCAACATACAATGACTTTTGTTCTTAAATCCTTTAATGGATTACGAGTTGTAGTCAAAGGCTTAATTTATCTAGATTTTGTGGTAGGGGAGTAATTCCCTATAATGGTAGATTTCTTGGTGGTAGAAGAAACACTAGGACTTAACCTCATCTTGGGAAGACCTTGGCTAGCCCAACCATGGGCTGTGTCTACACCTATTCACTAAGAAATCCACCTACCTTACAAGGAAGGTGAAATCGTTATCCATGGTGATAGTGTGGGTCCTTTATCTATTAACAATGTTAATATAGAACTAGGGTTTGAAGTGGAGTTTTAAGAAGAAACTCCTACTATTTACAATGAAATAAAAAGGGGTGATAGAGCAAAAGAGGCCAAAGTGAACAATGCTGAATCCATTGATGCACTATGGGAAGAACTCCCTTTCAACATTGTCAGTGAAGGAGATGGAGAATATAAATTGATGCAAAATAGACTAGACACATTTCCTAATCTCTCAAAGATTAGGAAACATTTGCATAAGTGACATATGCTCATGGTCCTTCTTATACCCTATGCACTTATAACCATGTAACTATATGTCCCTATAGCCTGATAGCCTAGTCTTTACTTTATTTATTGATGTTATCATGTTTTTTATTTCCATTAAATTTAAATTTGTATATAGTTTAAAGTTTGGTTTTATATCCTTTTACTTTTAAAGCTTTTTCCTCTTCTTTTTGATTAAAGACAAAAACTTTATAAAAACTGTTAAAACTAAAATGTCCATAAAAATTGTCAAAATATAAAATAACCAAAAATTATGTTTTCTCTTACATATTGTATAGCTTTCCATGGCTTTGAACTAGCAAATATCATATAGCCTGCCGTGGCCTTAAACTAGTAAATATTGTGTGGCTTGTCATGACCTTAAATTGGCAAATACCGCATGGCCTTCCATGGCCTAAAATTGGCAAACAACCTTACAACTTGTTTTTTCTTTAGTTTAAAGCCTTGTTTCTTAGCCATTTCAACCCTCTTATTGCATTACAACCAAGTGTAGCCAACGTAGCCTCAAAACATGGATTACAAAATAGAATCATAATATAAGAAAAGCCAAAATGCTAAAACATTATAACCAAAATCAAAACTACAAATTAAAATTAAAACATCCACAACATCATAACCATAGGCACATAGTGTGGTGAAAATTTCTAAATGATGAACTGCCAAATAGTAAAATGTTTTGACTAACACTACCCATACATCTTCATCAAAATAAAACCAAAACAACTCAAACTGAGAGGTAACTAATGGAACTAAGAAGTGTCTAGCAGAGGAGGTGGAGGATCATCTCTAGCCTCATCGCTAGGGCTGTGAATATCCTCTGATGCCTATAACATGACAAAAAAAAATTTATTAGTAATTAAGACACATGAAAATAAACAAAATAAACAAAAATAAAATAAAACCAAAGATAAAACATGCAAAATTGAGATGCTTCATGGACTACATGTTTCATGGGAAAGTTCTAAAGAGCAACCTTTAGATGGTGAAGAAGTTGATCTTCAGACATGTTAGCCTAGTCTACATTTCCAAGATTAATACTTGTGAGGATATTAGTCCTATCAATGTCACTCCATGTAGGGGGCACAGATGAGAAAATGGTGGTAGTTACCTTCCCTAAGGTAGTAGTGATCTAATGAGTGGGGAAGTTAGCTACAACCATGGTTTATAAGTCTCTGCATTCATGCCCATCATGAATAGTTCTAGCATTCATTGCTCTATAGACTTCTCTTGTAGCCACTTGAGGTAGGCATCCCACTTGGCCTTGTACATCCTCTTGTGATCCTTTTGAGTGCAACACCACTCAAGGACCCAAGTGTAGTAATCCTTCCACTCACCAACCTTGCAATTTATGAGGTCAATCTAAAGATTTTTTTCTGCGACCTCTTTGGCAAGGACAACCTTACCATGGATCACATTCCAATAATGGGCCCAAGTTATCTCCTTCATTGGTTACTTGGGCCACAAAATCCTTGCGATCTATGATATCTTTTACCTCCTCCTTTAGTTTTGCATTTTCCTTCCCCAACGTTACAAATTGTTCCCATAGGAACTCATTGGAGCATTTGCATCCCCATAAAGATTTAGCACATGAGAGTGCACATCCAGTGGTATCCTCTTATAACTTTCATGGGATATTCTCTACATCAAGAGGTAAAGAAGGTAATGTGGCAACTAAGAAATCTGAATCTAAAGGGCCCTAGATCTACTATCTATGCTAAATTGAAATTAAAGAACTTTGTTAGAACAAAAAACACACTTATAATCTATTAATCCAGAATCTATATATTTATGAATATGTGCTGCTACAATTATATAGACTTGGATCCTTCCAAGAATGGATTTTAAGAGATAAGCATGAGTCTCTAAAATCATGGGAATGATCCTTATCATCTTATTTATGGATGAGATAATCATGGGTATGGATAAGCATGGATATGGATACGTATGAACAACTAGGATCTCATCTTATTTACAATAAATAAAAGGATGAAATCAATCTCCTAATAATGTCAAACGTCTACACATCATCTTCCATAAACCCCCCATGACGGTAAGGGGTTTCACTCCAAGGAGGTCTCTGAAGGATGTAAACTTCTCATGGCTCAGAATCTTGGTAAAAATATATGCTAGTTATGCTTCAGTTGCACAATGTTCCATGTTGAGGATGTTGTCTTGGATAAGGCTTCTAAGATGGTGATGCTTGATATCAATGTGCTTGGTATGCCCATGTTGAATTGGATTATGAGTCATTGAAATAGCACTTGTGTTGTCACAGTATAAGCAAATGGGAAGATCAAGTATAAATCCCATTTTAGTGAAAATAGAGTGAATCCACATCGCTTGAGAAGTAGCACTTAATGCAGCTATGTATTCTTCTTCAGCTGTTGAGAGTGCGACTAAAGACTACTTCTTTGATCCCCAATAGATGAGCGATGGACCGAAGAAGGTCACCTCCTCAATTTGCATTAGTGTATCCCCATATCTTGAAGTTTGTATGTCGATTGAATGTGATCCCAAAATCTGTTGTATTTCTCAGGTAATGTAGAAATTTTTTTGTAGCTTTCCAATGTGATTCATGCAGATCTTGCATGAATCAAGAAAGGAAATTGATAGCATATTGAATATTTGAATGAGTTTTGGAGAGATACAATAAACCACCAACTAGGGATCTCTATAGTCATGGATTGACTGAAGGAGATTTATCATTCTTGGTAAGTTTTATACCAAGGGAGAGTAGTGTGTCTAAGGGATTGCTATTAATCATGCAAAATTTTTCAAGTAAGGATCGAGCAAATTTCATTTGGCATATGGAAATGGATTTTGTTCTCTAGATTACTTGAAAACCCAAAAAATATGACATTTTCCCTAGATTAGACATTTCAAACTCATTTTGCATAGCATTAAGAAAATCATTTCCTAATGCAATTGTAGATGAAAAATAAATTAAATCATCTACATATAGATAGACAAAAATAAAATCATCTCTAGATACCTTTTTGTAAATTGTAGTTTGGGATTGAAGATGGATGAATCCCTCTTGGATGAAAAATGAATGAATACATGTATACCATGCACATGGAGCTTGCTTGAGCCCATACAAAGCTTTATGAAGCTTGTACACATGATCTTGTTTTTCTTCATTAATGAAACTTGGGGGTTGTTCCACATAGACTTCTTCATTCAGAACGTCATTAAGGAATGCAGATGCCACATCCAATTGATATACCACATAACCAGCTTATGCAACAATAGCTAGAGAGATTTTCACAAATTCCATTCATGAAATGGGAGCAAAGTCGTCATCAAAGTCTCTGCCTTGCTCTTGGAGATAGCCCTTGGCAACTAGGTGAGCTTTGAATTTTTCTAGTTCACCATATTGATTTCTTTTGAGTTTGAATATCCATTTTAAGCTGATGGTAGGCTTACCAAATGGACAAGGACCTAGACTCTAAGTGTTGTTTTTATTGATTTTCTGTAGCTCATGTTCCATTGCTGCAATCTAATGATCATCTAGTGTAGCTTCAATGACAGTGGATGGTTCTGCTAGACCATCAGAGCTCCCTCCCATCGGCGTAAGCAACATGTAGAAGTCATCACCCACATTGGAGAAGAGAGTAGTGGTAGTGTCTACATCACCATGGGTTGGCTGGACATGGTGCTGGTGAGAATGATTGTGGGTTAGGTGGTAGTGAAAATTCAGATCTAGCATTTGGGAGGCTAGGTGAGAGAGAGCCACACGGGAGGAAGAAGGAGACCACTGGGGAGGAGTCATGGTTGGTGTAGAGGGAAAGACCTGGGAAGGCATGAAGACTGATCAGATTGAGGAGGGTGTTTCTACAAAAAAAAGAGTAGAAAGAGGAAGGAAAATGTGTGTAGACATCAGTACAGAAGCACATGGAGTTAGAGGCCCACAAGGAGCCACATTGGATAGAATGGTGGATGGAAGGGAGTCCAAAAAGGGTAGATTATGTGCTGGTAGACACAAGAAATGAAGATTGGATGCTGCTAGAATAACAGAATTGGTAGCTAGAGGAAGTGATGACTTAGGAACCCAAAAACATGGAGCTGGGGCACTGAAATTGATTCTTGGTTGTTGTTTCATGGAATGGAGGAAGCACCGGTGAGGAAGGAGAGGTGCCAATGCATGGAAAATAGAAGAGGTAGAGCCTACAAAAATGGGGGACTATTCGGGCCTAGGAGTCACATAGTTCCTATGGTGTCCATGATTTTGTGAAGGACATTCTTGTCTAGCAGAAGAGTCCTGAGACATGTGCCAGCTTGGCGTCACTGGAGTGGGTTTGGCGTTGGAAAGAGAATAGCTTAGAGGGTGCTCAAAAAATGCATCAATGCTGGGGCCTGTAGAAAATATTTTGGTTGCTGGAAAAAATAGATTGTGGTCAATGTAGTCCTATTCTAGAAAATTAATGTCACAGGAATCAATGACCTTGTGATTATTTTTTATCATAGCACTTGTAAGCTCTAGATGTGGGAGAATATCCAACAAAAATACAAGGCATAGCTTTGCCATATAATTTTTGTCTATTTTTGGGTAGGGATGTGCACATAGCAGGGTGAACCAAAGTTTTTCAAATGTGAAATATTAGGTGTATAACCATGCCAAAATTTATAGGGTGTTTTATTGTGAATTGATCTGGAAGGCACTCCATTTAAAAGATAAATTGATGTTGCACAAGCTTCTACCCAAAATGTATCTGCTAAGTTTGACAGTTGTAGTAAACACTTGGCCATTTCAACCATGGTTCTATTTTTCCTTTCAGCTACTCCATTTTGTTGGGGTGTATAGGATGTGGTAGTTTGATGAATAATTCCATTCTTCTTGTAGAATTCCTCAAACTATTGGTACTAAAATTCACCACCACGATCTGTTCAGATTTGCTCGATTGTATTGTCACTTTTATTTTCTACTGCCACCTTGAATTCTCTAAACAATCCCAATGTTTGATCTTTTAATTTCATAAAATAACTTTAAGAAAATATGGAAAAATCATCCATGATGATTAACATATAGCAGTTTTTGCCTAGGCTCAATGCTTGCATGGGACCACATAAATCCATATGAACTAGATCTAATTTTTCTTGAGATCTATGTTCTTTCCTAGGAAATGACAATCTTGTGATTTTTCCTAGTTAACATATGCCACAATCATGACTACTAGGTAAAGAAAATTTTGGCATACCTTTGACAAGTCCTTTCTACATGTGGTCCATTGAGCCAAAGTTGACATGTCCTAATCAAGCATGCCACAACCATGCAATGTCGTCAGTGACAGTGAGGCATTTAACATCCTTTTGTATTTCTTCTTATACATTTGATTTTTGCTAATAGAATAATGGCAATACCCTTATCATCATCATCCTTAGAGATTTTACAAACATTCTTTTCAAATGCAACATGATACCCATTGTGACATAATTGTCCCACACTTAATAAATTCTTTGAAAGATTTGGAACAAAGTAGATCTGGGAAATAACATAGTTGTTACCTTGTGTGGTTGTGAAGAGTTGTTACATAGATCCCAGAAATGGTTAACTTCTTCCCATTACCTATGGTGACCTTTCCATCATATGTTTCCAAATTGGAAAAGAGTTTCTTGTTTCTAGTCATGTGATTGCTGCACCCACTATTAACATACCACATGTTGTTGTCGCTAGCATCTGATGCCTTTGTAGAGATCAGGAGGTGATCTTCCTCCTCTTCAGTATAAAAAAATTACTCNGAGATCAGGAGGTGATCTTCCTCCTCTTCAGTATAAAAAAATTACTTAACTGTTTGGTGATTCTTATGGTGATCTTCATCTTCTGCAATTTTTTCTTTGCCTTTCTTTTCATGCTTCTTCCTAGACCAACATTCATGAGTATTGTGGGTGTTGGTACCACAGAAATCACAATGCTTACCTTCATTTGATTGATTTGACCTTCCATGACCATGACCTCTGGATTTGCCGTAATCATGTCCACGTTCTCTAAATGAGGATCCACTTGAGGATCTTTGATTTTGATTTTGATTGAATGATCTCTGAAATTGTGCTTGAAATGCATTTGTTGTTGAATCCTCACTATCAACAATTCTTTGCTTGTATGTCTTCAAGCTTCCTACAAGCTCAATTGATGGGAAGCGATATCACATGGGCTGCGATATCACGGTGCACCGCCAAGTCTATAAATAAGAGGCAAATCTCCCTTGTTTTCTCATCTAGATCTAGCCCTTAGGGAAACTCTGGTAGTTTTACCTCTCCAGAGATAGAATATTTTCCATTAGCTCGCAGTAGGAGCTCCAAAGTGAATGGATCTTTATTCGAGAAAATATTGTACCTGAACACATGTTTGTGTATGGCAATAAATATGAACTTCTTGGATAAACCTTGTAGTGCATGGAATAGGCTAATGAGGATTTTATTTATTGTTTATCATTTACATGCTTTATTAGGAATTAAATCTCTCTTAACCCTTCTCTCCTAGTTAAGTGCCTCAATACGACTGCTTCGAGCACGGGCATTACACGTGGTGATCCCAGCAATGACTAGCATTTGGTAACCACAGTTGCATTGGTTTAGGGTGTGAATGGTAAGTGGGAACGGATGCTGATGCTAGGTTAATTCAGACTTAGTTAGTTAGTTAAAGTTAGTAATTACTCTCTTCAACCCTTTGTCTTATCAGCATAGGAGATAAAACAGAAAAACTATAAAAATCATATACCTCAAACTTACTTAACCATACACCATGAAAAATACAAGTAAGTCTGGGAAGACAACGAATAATTAACCTTAAGTGTTCCATGAGGCGTGTAGGCACTTAGTCTACGGAGTTCGACCGGATCGCACATGTTACGCTTGTATTTGTATGGTTGAGTGTAGGGGTACCTTGCCACTCATCATTGGCGTTGTTGTTGGGGACTAAGTGTTTGTGCGCTAAGTAGAACATAAGAGATCATTAACATCGTTGGGAGCTTAAACGAATCATTAGGGTTAATTAAAAGAAAAATTATATAATGGTTAATCAGCACACTGAATTAAATAGCAATGTCTTCTTCTAACAAGAGCAATACACCACCTAGGGCCAATACTAGAGACAGTCGGAAATCTAAAATGCATAACCTAAATTAGCCAGTTCCTCAAAAATATAGGGTGGAATATACTTATCTCAATGAGTATATACCCAATTTTACTTTTATCCTCCATCAAGATGAACAAATGTGCTAGAGAGACTTGCAAAGTAACATAGTGTTACCTCCGGATCGTGCAGTCCCCAACATGCACCTCCGTGCTCTGGCACAGATTGACATGACTCAACTCTATGTTGATTATGCTATAGGAGATTTTGACATGAGGGATTACAATCCCACAACCACACAACGTTTAAGGGACTCAGGGTAGGAGAGCTAACATACACTGTTGAAGGGCAAAGAGGTCTCGCACATCCTAAGTGAAATCAGAGATGGTGAACCACTTATAATGGGTTCTCTATCGAAAGATGTTCCTCCTCCTAATGATAGTGAGGAGGTAGGGTATCAGAACCTACGCTCCATGATACACAACCCTGGTTCTGATCCCCATGAACACTAGCTGTTCACTGAGGGAACAACAACACATGACAAGGATGGACACTTAGATCATCATCATGATTGGGGCCGAAGCCACAGAAGAGAAGGTAAGAAACATCATCATGGTGATGGTTCTCCTTCTTCTTCCCCTTCTTCATATCATTCACCCTCTCCTTCCACCTTTGGGATAGTCATAGAGAGCATAATGATGAGGATAGAGGTAGAAAAAATAAGAGACCTCGATGAGAGAGTCGAGAGAGAGGACAAGGGCATGAATGAAGGGAAAGTAGGGAACAACATAGACATCATAGACGTCATGAAAGAGATGATCATGATGAACCCCTACTTGCCACCCGAAGCATGCTAAATATAATGGAGGTAATGAGAATACCAAGAAGGCATTTAAAAGATAGTCGGATCAAGCACTTAGACATGAACAACATCTCATGATTTGAGGGGGGATATAACATGGATCCACAAAATCATTTATAGGCATTCCATGATGCCTGCACCTTGCAAAACATAGAAAATGAGTGCCAGAAACTAAAGTTGTTTCTGAGGATACTCATTAAGGAAGCAGAGAGTTGGTACCAGTCCTTAGAATCGGAAACCATTAGGAGGTGGAGTACGATGTTAGAAATCTTCAACGATAAATATCAAACATACTCCAGAGTGTCTAACTTATGTAAGTAGATCCAAGGATG
>MNCI01006555.1:773755-788661 GCA_015680685.1 Gnetum montanum | reverse complement strand
AGCGGGATCAACTCTGCCACATCGTAGATGGGCTAAGGTATGAAACTAGGAGAACCCTTGGGACTTATGCCCAAGGGAGATTATCAGAACTTAGATCCCATGAGATACATCACTTTTTGGAATAAGTAGCAAAAGAAGAAGGTGAACTATGAAAAAGGGAAAGTGCGGAAGAATATAACTGTGATCCCTCTCTTCAAAAGAAGGGAGTGAAATTTTGCGATGAAGAGGATGAGTCACCACTTGAAGAGTTGGTGAATAGAAAAACCTTGCCACTTCAGAAGCTAACAATGGAAGTAGGAACTAAGGTAAATCAGATACAGGACTCCTTGGATAGTAGACTTGAACTTGTCCTGAAAATCATAGAGGAGTCTAAGGAGGAACGAAGTAGTGACAAGAACAAGACAAAGCAGAGAAATTCAGGCCCTGCATGTTACAAGGGTAAGGGGAAAATAACTATCTCCGATGAGGTTGTGGACTCAGACATAGACAATGACGGTGGATGTGAGATCTACCACTATGACCATCCTAAGGGATGTTGTCCAATCATCTCACATCTATAAGAGTCTGGGGTGTATGCACTTAATCTAAGACTTAACCAACGGTAGACACCCTAAAGGTTACCTTATCCCCAAGGTAACCCAAGGCAGTTCCACCAACCGTTAACGTACTATCCAATTGGAACTCCACCACAACCCATCGGGTAGCATTAGCAGTGGCAACACCCATAGTCATGGGGGATGCCACCGTCGAAACAACAGTACCCTTACAGGAAACCAGATCCATATGGATACTATGTGCAGTAGCAGATTTCTCCAAGTAACTCCATGGGTCACACAACTCCCCAACGTCACTACCAAGTTTGGGAGTACTTTAGAAGGACTCCTTCTCCTTAGGGAGACACTCCACACATGTACCATCCTCCTACTCCATCCACACCTCTTCCACTTGTAGTTCCCATACCTCCTACTCCAACAATGCAAGGGGAACTCCCCACTCAACCGTAGCAACGTAATGCTACGAGAGCCGTAAACATTCAACTTGCTGCTAGTTCTAACAACCACAAAAAGAGAAGACCTTTCTTCAGAACCAAAAGCCCAGACAAGCTCTCACAACAACAAGCAGTTGAGTCTAGGTGCGCTTCTCCAACAATTAAGGCTTTGGAGCACCCTTCCTTCCAACAACAGGGCTTAACACATACAGTTATGTTAACACATACTGTAATTGACTGGATCAAGGTAGGCCACCTTCCCAGGAAACTAGCTGACCTTGGAAGTTCCTTAATCTACCTCCAATCACCGGGAACAAACCACATAAGGATCTTCTTAACTTAGGTTCCAGTGTCAACCTAATGTCATGAGAGATGTATCAAGCCTGGAACCTGCCCCAACTTAAGAAGAGCAACATTCAACTAGAGTTGGTAGACCAGTCCATCACCATTCCCTTGGGATTGGTAGAGGACATTGTTACCACTGTGTGTGGTTTGTCATACCCAGCCGATTTCCTAGTGATAGAAATTAACAATGACAAAGGGGACTTCCCAATTATAATGGGAAGGACATGGCTAAGCATAATAGATGCATGCCTAGGGATTCGTGATCTTTCCTTGGAGATATCTAAGATAAATATTTATGGAAAGATCGAGAAGAAGAAAGTTCCATGCATCACATACAATGATTCATCGAGTGATGACATGGAGGAATGCTCCACATCTCCTCCATGCAACAGGTGTGCCCTTGAAACTCTAAAACAAAGATGCCTGTATGTAGTAATCACACAACCAATAGTAGACACCCCATGGTTGAAAACTATTTGGAAGAGCAACCGATCAACATGCATAGAACAAACTGGGGGTACAACTCATGTTAACAACAAAGGCATAGACACATTGGAGTATGAGCGTTGCTAACTTCCATCCCTTAATCTAAGAAAATCAGTCAGGAGAAGTTGGACACTTTTGAAAAATTCAAATAGGTGTTCATTATTTCAGATCTCTCCCTTTCCATTCAGTCATGGGGGAGATGGCCACCTATGCTAAACATTGGAGGCCCTCAGTTCTTTTTAATTTTTGTTTTACATATTTTTGTTTTACATGTTTTTGTTTTACACATTTTTGTTTTCCATATTTTTTTACATGTTTTTGTTTTACAAGTTTTTATCTTACACATTTTTGTTTTACACGTTTTTGTTTTACATGTTTTTGTTTTACAATTTCTTTAACCTTTCTAATTTTTGTTTTTCAACATCATTATACTTTTTCATTTTGTGTGTGTATGTGTGTGTGTGATCCACCTTGTAAGTTTGTCACCAATAAGTGTTCTTCATGATGGTATAAACTGTGTTTCTATTGATTGCTAATGTTTGGTTTTTACCTTTAAGTTATGATGTTGATACTAAGGTATGTTTCTTTTGATATAGCAGGCAATGAGTCCACTTCATCCATTCCTCCACCAAGTTCTATGGTCTCTCTCGGCTTGGAAATGTACAGTCCCTCTCATAATAAAAACACTAACGAATCAATGACTGGGTATTTCTCAAACTAAGGAAGGACTCAAGGATTGAAAAGGGTGTGACTTCAAGGAAACTTGATGCTTTTGTGTTGGCCATTCTCTTGGGTGCTTGGATGTTTTCTTCTTGAGTTTTCTTACCATTTTGACGTCATCCAATTCTCGGGAAGTTGAGCAAATAAAAATAACAAAGTCTTTTCATGGTATGATTCTCATGCATAAATACATAAAACACAAAAAAAAAAGAAAAAGAAAAGAAAGAGAGAAAAAGAAAGAAGAAAAGTGAGAATTCAAAGCACACCCCTTAGACAAAATAATCTCTTGAGCTACAAGCACTGGTTATGGAACAAAAATAAAAAATGTTCCCTCTAACTAAGGCTCTTCTTGCTTCCCATTCTCTCCTCATTTGTTTCATCAGAATGGTGGTGGCTCTTGGGTGAAGGCATTCTTGTCACTTCAAGAGGATGGATTGGCCGAATGCATTGATGCAAAGTCACTGGATGTGTTTTTTTTGAGGCCGAAGTTGGAATGAGATTTGCTACGTCACATTAGTCATGAAACACAAAAAGGGCTATACACAACCTTGTTCTTAGGATTCCATTCCATTCTCTTCTCTCCACCCTTCTCTCCATTGTTCACCTCATTGCCGATTGTATCATTAGTGTATATTTTGGTAGATACATTGTTTTCTTTTTGGTAAATTCTTGTTGTTAAGACTTTAACTCTTGTTCCAAATGACATTCCTAGAGCCTACAGACTCTTTGAATGTGGGTTTGTTAGGGCATTAAGGGCATGAGCCTACTTTGGGGAGGACCCACTAACATTCCTCTTTGGTGCACCAGTTAAATTATTTCCCTTAACATTTTTGCAATCCATTTTATTTTGTTCATTTCCATCTTGACATCCATTTCATCGATGTCATAGTTATCTTTTTTTCTCCATCTTTCTTGTTCTTTTTCTTTCTCCATTCTCTTGCTACCGAAGGTTCGCTCTTAGTCATGGGGGTCGAGACCCAAATTTTTTTGATTTTCTCCTAACCCCTACACCTTCGGTAGTCACCATTATTATATCTCAAGATCTGTATCAGCCATACCACAACTTAGCCAATGGACCTTTCACCGAAGCAAGGTGTCAACTGCATTAAAATTCATTTACCCTTGCTAATATAAGATTGTGTTGTGTGTGCCGATGGCAATCATGCAACAAAAGATTGGATTTGGAGAGAATACTTGGAATGGAGCGGTTTTGAAATAGCTATGCAAGGAGCAAGATCGATGGCATGCTTATAGATGGACAACAAAAGGTGCAATCTTGGCGTTGGCAGCAGTAAAACTTCTTTCTCTCTCTCTTTCTCAAGCTGCCAACTAAGGCCTGATGTCAATGTAATAAGGTGTTCACTCTTGTTGTCATGAACACTAGTTTTGTTGTCTTGTAATGATGATCCGTTCACATGTCATCCCATTAGTTCCATTTGAGTCAATAATCCCATACCTTCCCGATATTTTTGTAAGGAATTTGAGGAAAAGTTTCATTTAGTCATGGGGGTATGATGGGACATGATATCGTGTCCGCCACGATATCGCATCCCACGTGATATCGTGTCGTCCCCTGTGATATCGCGTACACAATATCGCGGTGCACCGCCAAGTCTATAAATAAGAGGTGGCTCTCCCTTGTTTTCTCATCTAGATCTAGCCCTTAGGAAAACTCTGGTAGTTTTACCTCTCCAGAGATAGAATATTTTTCATGTGCCCACAGTAGGAGCTCCAAAGTGAATGGACCGTTATTTGAGCAAATATTGTACCTAAACACATGTTTGTGTATGGCAATAAAGATGAACTTCTTGGATAAACCTTGCAATGCATGGAATAGGCTAATTAGGATTTTATTTATTATTATTTACTTTTTATCATTTACTTGCTTTATTAGGAATTAAATCTCTCTCAACCCTTCTNTGGGAAGACAACGAATAATTAACCTTAAGTGTTACATGAGGCGTGTAAGCACTTAGTCTGCGGAGTTTAACCAGATCATGCGTGTTACGCTCGTATTTGTATGGTTGAGTGTAGGGGTACCTCGCCACTCATCATCAACCATGGTCATCTCGCCACTCATCATCAACCATGGTCATCTTATTGAAATCTCTTGCTTCTTCAATAGCCATAACAATGGGATCATATTGTTGGGTCACACTTTGAAGGATCTTTTCAATAGCATTCCTTTCCTCAAGTGTTTCTCCACAAGATTTAAGTCCATTTCGAACTTGTTGAAATTGGCTGATGTATTGATCAATATTCTCTGAATCTAGCATGTGCAAAGATTCAAAATATTTCCTTAAAGTTTGTAACTTGAAAAAATGAACTTTTAATGATCCCTTGTATGCAATCTCTAGTGCATCCCATGCATCTTTGGTTGTTGGATGCATGACGATTTTGGGAAAGATTATCAGATCTAACTCAGATTGAATGATGAATAATGCTTTTGCATCTTTCTTACGAAGCTTCTTAACTTGATTCTTTTCATCTTTTGTTAGGGCTTGAAATGTTGTTTGATCAGCATCTTGAAATCCACCTTCAACAATATCCCATAGATCTTGTAAGATCATAAATGTCTTCATCTTGATTTCCCAATATTCATAATTTTCTCCATTGAATACAAGAATTTGAAGAGACACNCTTGATTTCCCAATATTCATAATTTTCTCCATTGAATACAAGAATTTGAAGAGACATAGATTCATTATTTTGGGCCATTCTGGAGAGATCTATTGTCAAGAATTTGAGCTAATTGAGCTCTGATACCAAATGAGAAATTAAATCTAAAGGGACCTAGATCTACTATCTTTGCTAAACAGAAATTAAAGAACCTTGTTAGAACAAAAAACACACTTACAATATGTTAATCCAAATATATATATTTATGAATATGTGTTTCTACAATTATATAGACTTGGATCCTTCCAAGAATGGATTTGAAGAGATAACATGAGTCTCTAAAATCATGGGAATGATCCTTATCATCTTATTTATGGATGAGATAATCATGGGTATGGATAAGCATGGACAACTAGGATCTCATCTTATTTAGAATAAATAAAAGGATGAGATCAATCTCCTAATAATGTGGAACATCTACACATCATCTTCCATAGTAACCTTCACTGGTTAGTTAGTATCCCATCTCAGTTTGGGCACTATAACCAACATTAAACAAAATCCAAAAAATGACATTAGTTAATAACTAAAAAAAAGATATTTAATTAAAAACAAAAAGATAATAAAAACTCCATACCAATAGAAAACTGTATAAAATCAAAACATATGAATAGTAAAGGAAAAATGAGTTAGAACTCTTACCAACTTCAAGGGCTATTTGCTACAACTAGTTAACTATGTCTTCAACTACACCCTGCATGAATTCAAACTTATTTGGGGTATCTACCCATAGTTGTATATGGAAGGTAGAAGTGGAAGCTGTAGCTTGAGGTTCTTGAGCTACAATAAGTGTAATTAAAAATCAATAACTATGGACAAGATCAAAGATAAACCAATGAAAAAAATAATAAGAACACATAAAATCAAAAATCATAAGTACTTGAGAGGTCCTTTGATATGACAATAGGAGGTTCACCTAGGTGTGTATCCTCAAACAAGACATCAAAGTGGTTTATGGAAGGAGGGAATAAACCTCCATCCTCCTTCTACTATAATTTCATATCCTTGTAATGTCTCAGTATTTGATCTTGTTGACATTGTTGGTATTCCTCCTCTTGATGCCTTCACTCTTCTTTAGCTACCGCTACTATTGCAAGAGCCTCTTTTTCTTGTTGCTTACTTATAAAAGCACCAACCATGAAACATAAAGTAACCTAACATATTTTTCAAGACCATCAATAAACTACATCAACTTAAAACCATTCCCTATTAAAAAAAATTAACAAGAACATAATAAATTAACATGAACATAACTGTAACATCATGTTGCAACCTTCTAAGCTTGACAATCAATTTCTTTGGCAAGGGCTTGTTGATTGCTAGTGCTGTCTCATTCACTAAGGACCTCTTAAGCTTGGCCCTAGCTGTCCCCTCAGCTCTACACATAACTTTCAAGCCTTCTTGATGCTAGCTGGTATTGCAAGAGGTTTTGCCCCCATGTTGTTAGGGGATACACAATGCCTACTACTAATCCCCTGGGTAGTGATAAACAAAGATTCACCCACAGCTTTTAGTGGGTGTTGGGCCTACTTGGTTGGAGCAAGGAGCTTCACCCAAGGTTTGGTGATTTGGGATGGATCTTTGGTAACCCATCATCCACCCTTCCTCACCACAAGGAACTCTACAAACCTTTTTAAATAAGCTACAAAAAGTGTGAATTGGACATGGCACTTGATGGTGAGGTTGTTGTGAAGCTTTTGGATCTTCCACTATAGCCCAAAAACCAAGTGTGAAGCCCAATTGAATTGAGCACTCTCAGTGAGCACCTACTTCATGATCCAAGCTTACCCATGCCCAAGATCTTCCCCTATGATAACAAATTAGGAAATGCCTAGGATTAGAACAAGAGATACATTTCTCTAATCAACGATGACTTGATCTATTTTAGAGAGTATCCCTTGCTATCACAATGAGTGTTTAGGCACTCTTCTACTTCATCTTGGTGGTCCACCTCCCTCCTTGTTCTAGTGATAACTAGCATGGCATCATTTAGAACATCAAAGAGGTCTCTAAAGGTGGATGCATTAATGTCCAAAACAATAGTCACATTGTGAACATGGGTGACGAACCTCTTGACTCCTTGGCTAAAGGATTCAATGATGTTCATCATCTTTGCAATAGGAATGATTAGGCTTGGAGTCATGAAAAGGTCAAATAGGCGCACATGAATAATCCTTGCATGCATAGCATTGGGTGCCTAGTCCGATAGCCAACCCTATGAGGATTCCGCCTCACTAAACTTGAGGATCAAGGTCTTCTCAGTATGTCCTAAAGTTAGAATAGTAACTTCAATTTATGGAGTGATCACTTCAACAATAGATAGTCTATTAGCCTTAGCATAGGTGCATCATGTAAAACAAATTACAACAAAAATATAGCCAAGTTAAAAAAAAACCAATACAATCACTTAGATGACCAAAAAATCAATATAGTTTAATAGCCATATAACTAGAAAAATGTTAGCATGAAAAAAACAAACCAAAAACACTCACTTCGCTTATATAACTTAGGCTTTGTAGAAGCTCTAGAGGATGGGTTTGCTTCTATGTCATTAAGAGATAGGTTTTTCCACCAGCTATCTATTGTCCCATTTGATAGACATCTCTTATAAGCCTTAGGATGGCATTTGATGCATTCTTCAAAGTCACCCTCAAATTGCTCCACTATTGCAAGCCTCACATTTGGGCTTTTGGTAAACACCTCTAAAGTTGTGTGGGCTAGGAGTAGGAGGTTGTCACCTTTGATCAAGCCTTGCTCATCCATCTTGAACTTGTAGGTAAGTGAAACTATAAGAAAATCATCGTAACTTAAGTACATAACAAGGAAAATAACCATAAATCAAAGGCAACCTTACTTATCCCTCTATGTGATAGACAGTGCCTAGAGGATTTTGAAATAACATATGGGCATTGATGAGACGTGACCTGCATGTGCCGCGATATCGCATCCTGCCGCCGTATCTATAAATAAGAGGCAGCACTCCCTTCATTTCCCAATCCTGGCTAGAAGTAGCGAAGCTCTAGCAGATTGATCACTCCAGAGTTAGAATTTTTCCCATGTGCCCGTAGTAGGAGTCCTAGAGTGAACGGCTCTTTATTCAAGCAGCTTGTAACCTGAACCCAAGTTGTGTACGGCAATAAAGACGAACTTGATTGGATAAACCTTGCAGCACGTGGTTTCATTTATTATTGCTTTCATTTACTGCTTTCCTAGTGCGTTCAAGTACGACTTGATTACGAGCGTCTACGGACGTGTACGGCTAGTCAAGGAATTGGCTGCTTGACGCAACGCATGAGTACGACTCAATTACGAGCATTGGCTGCTTGGTAACCCAGTAGCGTATTCCAGGATTCTGCGCTTGGTAATCCTAGTGGTAGTCCGATGTGTATGGCTAGTTGAGGAATTGGCTGCTCATTGCTAGGCTAGAACATGTGATAAGTACGACTTAGTTACGAGCACCCACGGGTGTGTACGGCTGGCTAAGGAATCGGCTGCTTATCACACATAGGCTAAATAGGTGCCTCAGTACGACCACTTCGAGCACTTGCGTTACGTGTGGCGATCCCAGTAACGATTAGCGTTTGGTAAGCCACAATTGCATAGTTCAGGGTGTGTCCGGTAAGTGGGAATGGATGCTGAAGCTAGTTAATTTAGACTTAGGACATTAGTTAGAGTTAGTTAGTTTCTCAACCCTTTCCTCTGATAGCATAGGAGATAAACCGAAAAATACCAAAAAAATCACATACCTCAGACTTGCTTAACCATACACCGTGACACTTACAAGCAAGCCTGGGAAGACAACGAACGATTAACCCCAAGTGTTTCTTGTGGTGTTAAGGCATATAGTCTGCGGAGTTCGACCGGATCGCATGTGCACGCTCGTATTCGTACGGTTGAGTGTAGGGGTACCTTGCCACTCATCATTGGCGCCGTTGCCGGGGACTAAGTGTTTTTTACGCCAATTGAACATAAGGGATATCACTCACATCGTTGTGAGCTTAAAATGAACCTTAGGGTTAATCAGTTAGTTCAGAACATAAATAACGGTGAAAATTAGCACACCATTAGAAATGGCTTCTTCTCATGAAATCAACTCACCTAAGGAAAATACAGGAGAAAGTTAGGATCATACACATAACCGAAACCAGCCAAGTCCTAAACAGTATTCGATAACTTATACTCATCCCGATGAGTATATTCCTGATTATACTTTTATCCTCCATCAGGATGAACAGTTGCGCTGGAGAGATTCAGTTGGTAATATAGTTCTACCACCAGATCGATCCGTTCCGAACATGCTTCTCCATGAACTGGCACAGATTGGCATGCAGGACTTATTTGCTGAATACGTTGCTGGAACATATCACATGAGGGATTATCATCCCACAAACGCCCAAAGTATTTGGGATGCAAGGCAAGAGAGTCAACATTCACTATTGAAGGGCAAGGTTCCCCATGTCATTAGTGAAATAGGAGAAGAGGAACCCCTCATGATGGGTTTCTTAGAAAATGATGTTCCTCCTCCTCACTCTAGTGAAGAGGTTAGGCATCAGGGCCTTAGATCAACGATACATATTCCAGGCTTTGATCCCCGTGAGCACCAGCTGTTCACGATAGGAACAACTACTCACACTAATGACGGACTCATTGATCGTCACAACGATCGGGGCCGAAGCAGCCGAAGAGAAGGCAAGAAACATCACCATGGTGATGGATCCCCTTCTTCTTCTCCTTCATCTCATCATTCACACTCTCCTTCCACATCTGGGCGCAGCCACCATGGGCATAATGCAGAGAGTAAAGGTAAAAGAGATGAAATGCCTAAACAGGAAAGTCGAGAGGAGTTAGGAAAAGGATAAGGATGTAGGGAGAATAGGGAATCACCACGTAGACATCACAGACATCATGAAAGAGATGATCATGACGAACCCCTATTCGCAACCCGAAGTATGCTCGATATTAGAGAGGCAGTTAGGATTCCCACAAGGCATTTAAAGGATAGTAGGATCAAGCATTTGGATATAAATAATATCCCATGTTTTGAAGGGGGGTACAACGCTGATCCTCAACACCATTTACAGGCATTCCACGATGCATGTGCCTTGCAGAACATAGATAATGAATGGCAGAAACTCAAGTTGTTCCCAAGGACACTCACTAAAGAAGCAGAAAGCTGGTACCGGTCCTTAGAACCGGAAACCATTAGGAGGTGGAGTACGATGCTTGAATTGTTCAACAATAAATATCAAACTTACTCCAGAGTGTTTAACTTGCGTAAGAAGATCCAAGGCTGGAAACAAGGAGCTTATGAATCCTTGGATGCTGCCATGACCCGTTACTACACACTGCTACATCGTTGCCCGGGCCATAGGTACGCTAAGCAGGATCAACTACGCCACCTCGTGGATGGGCTACGAAATGAAACGAGAAGAACTCTTGGGACTTACGCCCAAGGGAGACTTTCCCAATTAAGAGCCCATGAAGTTGAAGTTTTGTTGGAAAAAGTAGCGCAAGAAGAGGGTGAGCTACATAAAAGAGAAAGTGCGGAGGAATACAACTGCGATCCCTCCCTTCGCAAGAAGGGAGTGAAATTTTGTGATGAGGGGGATGAGTCACCACTCGAAGAGTTGGTAAACAGGAAAACCGTGCCGATCCAAAAGTTAACAATGGAGGTATCGGCTAAGGTAGACTAAATGTGGGATTCCTTAGACTCACGAATAGAAATAGTCCTAAAAATCGTAGAGGAGTCTAAGGATGCGCAAAGTAGTGATAAAGGCAAAAACATGCGGAGAAACTTTAACCCTGCACATAACAAGGGTAAGGGAAAATCTCTAACTCCGATGAGGCCGAAAATTCTGATTCAGACAATGATGGTGGATGTGAGGTCTGCTACTATGACCATCCTAAGGGATGTTGTCCAATTATCTCACATCTGCAGGAGTCTGGGGTGTATGCATTAAATCCAAGGCTTAATCAACGTCAGACACCCCAAAGGTTACCTTATCCACAAGGTAACCCAAGGCAGTTCCACCAACCCTTGACGTATTATCCAAGTGGAACGCCTCTGCAGCCCATTGGACAGCACCAGCAGTGGCAATACCCACAATCGTGGGGGATGCCACCGCTAGCACATCAGTACCCTTACCGGTAGCCTGATCCTCATGGTTATTATGTGCAGTAGCCGGTTTGTCCAAGTAACTTTACGAGTTACATGAGCCCTCCAGGTTACTACCACGTTCAGGAATGTTTTCGGATTCCCCCTCCTTCAAGAAATGTTCCGTACCCACGACATCCTCCATGTACATCCGCACCTCTTGCACCTAAGGCTGCACCACCAACTGCTTCAACAAAACCCAGGGTAAACCCTACTCAGCTACAACAACCCAACATTGCGAGGGCACCTAAACCTTCAGCCTCGGTTGGTTCTAACAAGTGTCCACCCAAAAGATCTTTCCTTAGGATCAACAATCGAACTAAGCTATCTCCCTCACAAGCAGTTGAGCCTCCTAATGCTTCTACACCTAACGCGGGTTCGAGAAATCTTCCAGCCACAAAATCACGTCCGATGCACATGGTTATGCTAACACATACGGTAACTGACTGGATCAAAGTTGGTCACCTTCCCAAGAAATTATCAGATCCAGGAGTCCCCCTAGTTTACCTTCAAGTCGTCGGGAATGAACCACATAAGGCTCTCCTTGATTCAAGTTCCGAGGTTAACTTAATCTCACAACAATTATATAAGACCTGGAACCTACCTCCACTTAAGAAGAGCAATGTCCGCCTTGAGCTGGCTGACTAGTCCATCACCGTCCCTCTGGGGCAGGTTGAAGACATTGTTACAACTATCGGTAGATGGTCATACCCAGCCGATTTCCTGGTGATCGAAATCAATAATGACAAAGGGGATTTCCCAATTATCATGGGAAGGGCATGGCTAAACACAATCGATGCTCGCTTAGGAATTCGTAATCTTTCCCTAGAAATATCAAAGACAAATACATATGGGAAAACTGAGAGGAAGAGAGTTCCATGCATCGCATATAGTGACACAGGGTGTCATTGCGTGCAGAAGTCATGGGTAATGCGAAGTCTAACACTACCTGCATGCAATCGGTGTGCACAGGATATTAATATACAAAAGTGCCTATATGCAACAGCCACACAACAAGAAGACGCCCAGTGGCTGATAGCTGATAAAGATGACAAACCAACTACCTGCATGGAACTAACTGAGGGAATAACTAATGCTTACCTTGAAAGCACAGACCTATTGGAGCAAGTTCGTTGCCAACTTCCAGCCCTTAACTCTGAAAACATTAATTGGGGGAAGTTGGAGATTCCTGAAGAGTTTAAACAGGAGCCCCTAGAATTAAAACCGTTACCCACCGGTCTGGAATACGTGACCCTCAACAATGGGAAACCGGTGATCATTAACGCAAAGCTCGTACCCACACAAAAAGAGAATTTACTAAAGGTGATAAACAAGTGGTCTACCGCCTTCGCTTGGTCGTATCCTGAAATAACTGGAATAGACCCTCGGATATGCCAACATAGGATTTATACTGATTCTTCTATGAAACCTCGCAAACAACCCCAGAGGCGACTGAACCCGAAACTAAAGCAAATTGTTAAGGAAGAACTTGAACAGCTTCTCAAGGCCGGGTTCATTTACCCTATCGCTGACAGCGAATGGGTTAGTCCTCTCGTCATTGTACCAAAAAAGGGAGGTAAATGGAGGGTATGTATAGATTTTAGGCTGTTAAATATGGCAACATTCAAAGACCACTTTCCACTACCATTTGTAGATCAAGTCTTAGACACTATCGCAGGGCATCGCTACTATAGTTTTCTGGACGGATATAGCGGGTACAACCAAATACGCATTGCACCAGAAGACCAGGCCAAAACAACGTTCACCAGTCCTTGGGGAACGTTCGCATATAAGCAAATGCCTTTTGGCTTATGTAATGCACCTGCCACATTCCAACGCTTAGTTCTAAGTATCTTTCAGCAACAAATAGGTAATGGAGTAGAAGTCTTCATGGACGACTTCTCCACCTATGGAACGAGCTTTGACCAAGCCCTCGACCGGTTAGAGCAGGTCTTGAAACGATGTGTTGAAACCAACCTCAAACTCAACTGGCAAAAGAGCCATTTGATGGTTCAAGAGGGCATAGTGTTGGGGCACAAAATTTCACAGTCAGGAATCGAGGTGGACCCCGAAAAGATTAAAGTCATCCAGGGAATCACTCGACAACCTGAAACCGTTAAAGACGTAAGATCATTCCTTGGACATACTGGCTACTACAGGAGGTTTATCGCGAACTTCTCGAAGGTTGCCAAGCCGTTGGTAGAATTAACGAAGAAAGATGCGCCATTTGAGTGGACCAGGGAATGTGAGCAAGCATTCCAAGCTCTTAAACAGAGGCTTGTAGAAACCCCCATTCTACAAGCACCCGACTGGTCCAGACCATTCCACATAATGACTGACGCATCTAATTATGCTTTAGGAGTTGTACTGATACAATTAGATGAGCAAAAATGCCCATACTACATTCATTGTGCCAGCAAAATTATTACCGGTGCACAACTTAACTACACAACTACGGAAAAAGAGTTAATGGCTGTTGTGTTTGCACTGGACAAGTTTAGGCACTATGTATTAGGCTACAAGGTATATATCCATACAGATCATAGTGCCATTAGGTTCCTGATGAATAAGCCAACAGTTAGCCCATGTATCATACGTTGGCTGGTAATTCTTCAAGAGTTTGATTTAACTATTGTAGACCGCAAAGTCACCGAGAATGTCGTCGCTGATCACCTATCTCGGTTGCGATGGGACAACAAAGAGGATGAATACATGGTATTTGATCATTTTCTAGATGAGGCCCTCTTTGTTGGTGTGATAAATAACCAACCCACGAATGTAAATTGGTACAGTAGTATTCTCACTTATCTAACCTCACAACAAATGCCACAGAACTTAGAGTTTAGAAAAAAGCAACAGTTCCTCCACAACATCAAACACTTCATGGAAATTAGGGGGCAACTTTATAAAGTCTGCTCTGATGGCCTAGTTCGATGGTGTGTCCCCGATCAAGATCAATTAAGAGTTCTCCAGGATGCTCATGACGGCCCTTGTGGAGGTCATTATGCAGGGAGACGCACAGCCACTAAAATCCTGCTTGCGGGATATTACTGGCCAACGCTATTTCGGGATGCCCATCAGTTTGCACAATCCTGTGAGCGATGCCAACGTGATGGGGGAATGACTACTAGGATGGAGGGTCCACAGCAGTGGATTCAACCTTTAGAACCCTTCGATATTTGGGGAATTGATTTCATGGGACCAATTACACCAATGTCCAACGGAAAAGCCTATATAATCGTTGCTGTTGATTACCTAACTAAATGGGCCGAAGCAGCTGCTGTAACCGATTGTACATCATCTACAGCTGCCCGATTTGTACAACAACAAATCGTTAACAGGTTTGGTGTGCCTCGTGCACTTATTTCTGATAATGGAACACACTTTACAGGTGCAACCTTTCGAAAGTTGATGCAACGTTTAGGGGTTGAGCATAAACTAACCACACCTTATCACCCCCAAGCTAATGGTCAAGCTGAAGTTACCAATAGGGAGATTACCAGAATATTAACGCGGACAGTTAGCAAATTTATG
>MNCI01006555.1:750214-773074 GCA_015680685.1 Gnetum montanum | reverse complement strand
AAGAAGTCTTTGCATGGTGTGGTCCCCACGCATAAAAACACAAAACAAAGAAAGAAAGAAAAAAAAAGAGAAAACAGAAAAAAAGAAGAAGAGAGAAAAGCAAAAAAGAAAAAGTGAGGATTCAAAGCACACTCCTTAGACGAAATAAAATTTGGGCTGCAAGCACTGGTTATGGAACCAAAGTGTTCCCTCTAACTAAGGCCCTTCTCGCTTCCCATTCTCTCCTTCTCGTCGGAATGGTGGTGGATCTTCGAAGATGCATCCTTGTTGTCCAAGTGGATGGTTTGACCAAATGCATTGATGCGAAGTCACTGGAAGTGGTTGGTTTGAGGCCAGAGTTGGAATGAGATTCGCCAAGTCACATTAATCATGCAACACACAAGGGGCTGTACACCACCTTGTGCTTGGGATTCCATTCCACTTCTCTTCTTCCCATCCTTTTCTCCATGGTTCACCTCATTGCCGGCTGTATCATTGTATATACTTTGGTTGATGCTTTGTTTTCTTTTTGGTAAATTCTTCTGGTTAAGACTTTAACTCTTGTTCCAAAGGACATTCCCAGAGCCTACGGACTCCTTGAATGTGGGATTGTCAGGGCATTAAGGGCATGAGCCTGCTTTGGGGAGGACCCACTGACATTCCTATTTGGAACATTAGTTAACTTCTTTTCCTTAACATTTTTGCAATTAATTAACATTTTTGTTCATTTCCATCATGACATCCTTTTTATCGATGCCATAGTTGTCCCTTTTTACCTATCATTCCTATTCCTTTTCTCTTTCCATTCTAATGCTACCGGAGGTTTGCGATTAGTCATGGGGGTACGGGGCCTGATTTTTCAATTTTTATCCTAAGCCCTGAATTTTTTCGTTTCTCTTCCTAACCCTTACACCTTCGGTAGTCATCATCTACATTTTCCCAGATCCATATCAGCCATACCACAACCTAGCCAATGAACCTAAACCGAAGCAAGGTATGCTTTACTGAATGATTCAATTACCCTTGCTAATACATGTTTGTGTTGTGTGTGCAGATGGCAATCATACAACAACAGAATGGATCTGGAGCAGACACTTGGAATGGAGCAGTGCTGAAGCAGCATGCAAGGAGTGGAATTGATAATGCGCTTACAGATGGATAACGAAAGGTGCAATCTAGGCGTTGGCAGCAACAAGACTCTTCTCTCTTCTTCTCTTCTATTCTCTCTCCTCTTTTCTCTCAGCTGCCAACTGTGGCCTGATGTCATTGTAATAAGGTGTTCACCCTTGTTGTCAAGAACACCAATTTTATCAAGTCTTGTAATAAAGACCGTTCACATGTCATCCCATTAGTTCCGTTTCCCCTAATAATCCCATACCTACCTGATATCATTGTAAGGAACTCGAGGACGAGTTTTCATTCAGTCATGGGGGTATGATGAGACGCGACCTGCATGTGCCGCGATATCACGTCTTACCCTGCGATATCGCGTACGCGATATCGCGTCCCGCCGCCGTATCTATAAATAAGAGGCGGCACTCCCTTCATTTCCCAATCCTGGCTAGAAGTAGCGAAGCTCTGGCAGATTGATCACTCTAGAGTTAGAATTTTTCCCATGTGCCCACAGTTGGAGTCCTAGAGTGAACGGCTCTTTATTCGAGCAGCTTGTAACGTGAACCCAAGTTGTGTACGGCAATAAAGACGAACTTGATTGGATAAACCTTGCAGCACGTGGTTTCATTTATTGTTGCTTTCATTTACTGCTTTCCTAGTGCGTTCAAGTATGAATTGATTACGAGCGTCTACGGACGTGTACGGCTAGTCAAGGAATCGGCTGCTTGACGCAACGCATGAGTACGACTCAATTACGAGCATTGGCTGCTTTGTAACCCAGTAGCGTATTCCAGGATTCTGCGCTTGGTAATCCCAGTGGTAGTCCGATGTGTACGGCTAGTTGAGGAATCGGCTGCTCATTGCTAGGCTAGAACGTGTGATAAGTACGACTTAGTTACGAGCACCCACGGGTGTGTACGGCTGGCTAAGGAATCGGCTGCTTATCACACATAGGCTAAATAGGGGCCTTAGTATGACCACTTCGAGCACTTGCATTACGTGTGGCGATCCCAGTAACGATTAGCGTTTGGTAAGCCACAGTTGCATAGTTCAGGGTGTGTCCGGTAAGTGGGAACGGATGCTGACACTAGTTAATTTAGACTTAGGACATTAGTTAGAGTTAGTTAGTTTCTCAACCCTTTCCTCTGATAGCATAGGAGATAAACCGAAAAATACCAAAAAAATCACATACCTCAGACTTGCTTAACCATACACCGTGACACTTACAAGCAAGCCTGGGAAGACAACGAAAGATTAACCCCAAGTGTTTCTTGTGGTGTTAAGGCATTTAGTCTGTGGAGTGCGACCGGATCGTGCATGCACGCTCGTATTCGTATGGTTGAGTGTAGGGGTACCTCGCCACTCATCAGGCATGATGGCCAATAATTAGTGTTGTCCATTTTATACTAGTTAAACTCAAGCATCTTCCAAATTTTAGAGAATTTGCGAGTGCCAATAGTGGTCATGCCATCATTTCTCTTTCCTTTTGCACAAAAATAAGGTTCATCAATCAAGAACTTGATGATTAAGTTAGAGGACCTAGGTAGAATGATGTCTATGATCATTGTTGCTACTTCAAATGCCAAGTGTAATGAAACCATCACACTGAAGTTCTAGAGAGGATAGGTAAGAAAATCTTTGGATGTTGGCTTAAGCCATATCTCACATTGGTCCCACTTCATATCCATAATTGGAGTGTTAAGCCTAGGAAGATGGATGCACTATAAAAGCCCCACCATCTCTATAACCACCAAAATGGGCTTCAAGAAGGCCATGTAACATTCAACCATAACCATTATAATCATATAGATAAAAAGCTAAAAACCAAAGTAAAATACATTAAAATAATAACAAGATGACATTACAATTGTTGCACTAACTATTTTAGTCTTATAACGATGCAACATAGTAAACAACACTTAGACAAAATACCAATAATAATAGTTCAAAACTAAAATTGTGACAATGACTGATCATAATTGAAAATGTGGAATTGATAGTTTAGGACTAAAAATGTAAAAATGATAATATAGCACTAAATTTTCAATTTCCATGTTAAATCCACACTTAGAAAAAAATCCAAAGTACAACCTAAATCTACAATCAAGATTCAACCCGAACTTCACACTTTACACCAAAATGGCCATAGGAAAACACTTACAAAAAAATATGAAAAAGAAATTATTTTGAAACAAACCACTTTCAGCCCCTTTCTAACATTCCAAACTATCTTCAAGACCATGGGATGTTGATGGAAATTTTTTTTCACAATCTCAACATTGCCCATCTTCATAGGGGTAAATGCATAGTAACTTTTAACCATGATTTTTCACGGCCATAAGAAAATGATCATAAAAAATTTACCACTTAATGAAATTCAATGATTCTACAGCCATTGGAACTATAAAAACTTAAAATACAATATTATAATAAGAAGATATAAAAATTCCTAACCATATGTTCAGAAAAAATTACCAAAATGACCTAATCATGGGCATCATGCTGAAACCCATTTTTGTGTAAGTCGACAAAAATGACTATAACAACCAAACTCTTTATCCAAATGTAATGGTTCAAAATCTATTGGAATACTTGAGAGATAAGCTACAACTCCATTATAATAAAACTTAAAATTTTAGAACTATTTAGTGTATAAAAATTACATAACTTAGACAAAAAATGGCCCTAGGAAAGAAAACCCAGTTGACACAGCCTGACAAAAACAACCATAGAAAATTATTCGTTAGGTGAAATCAAGTGGTTCAAAAATCTCATTAACCAAAAATGATATAAAATAACCTTATAACCTTCCAAAAATTAAAAATATATTCATTTTCTTAGAGAAAAATTCAAAAATAGTGTTGCTTTTTAAATTGAAAATAGCAGAAAACCCATTGGAAACGTGGAACTAGCATTTAAAATTCAACGTAAACAAAACTCAAAGTCCAAGTAACACTAAAAATGAATATACATGACCTAGACCTATGTTGATGTTTTTATAGAATCTCAAAATAAAAAATATACAAGCCTAGATATGAGAAATGGAACAAATCACAAAAATGGCACACATGGAATGTATTGGGAAAAACTAGTGAGAATGATGTACCTAGGAAAGATGGTAGTTGAGCCTTCTTCAATCCTTGAAAAAGGATGATGTGATAAGCTTTGGGTAGTGACATATACCTCTTTCAATGTAGGGTTTCTAATGGGAGCCATCTTCTTCACCATGGTGTGGAAATAGGTGCTGAAAATGCAAAGGATCTTTGGTTTTTGGTAGTTTAGGAGTGACTACATTGGCATTGGTGGTTGTAGTTGCTATGACTATGCTAAGGCTGGGTAGTGGGAAGTAGTGATAGTAATAGAGCTCTTCACTTCGGTGTAGTAGCAAAGGGGTATGGAAGTAATGGTTATTTTTACAAGTGTTCCAACTAAAATTCACTTAAACCTAGGAATTAATGTTGAAACCCTAGTTTCCTTTTACAACTTCACTTCACTTGGGTTCAAAAATTTGAAACTAGGGACTACATTGGGTTATGTAAATTTATTTACAAAAACTTGTTAACTTTTAAGGGGCATCAATGAGTGCTCCAAAAAACAATGCAAAAAGCCATGACTACGCTAAGCACTCTACTGGACTATGCTGGGCTTTGCACTTAAGGAAATCTTGGGATAAGTACCACATCCCATCCACTTCAAAAACCAATCTCCAATTCACCTCAAAGAAAAATCTCATGGCCAAACCAAGAAAAAAAAGTGTTGACATATGTATGCAGTCAAGTTTCAAAATTCATCAAAGAATGGCATGATCAATGAGACTATGATGGCTTGGAGATGAACTTGGTGGCCCAACATAGTCCAACTGAACATGTGGGATTTTCCCATCAATGATTAACCCATCTACCTTACACAAAAATATAAGAGGCCTATAATTAAGATTGGTAATCAAATAACAAAACTACTAATTAGAAGACATGGATATGACATCAAAAATGGCTATAAATGTGATTGGTAGTAGGACTACATTGGGGAAACTAGGGACTATGCTAGGCTAGGATAGTCCTAGTTGATGCCTAGCATAGTCCATGGTAGGATGGACTTTGCCTAGTCCATCTAGACTCTAATCAACTCTGAATTGACATACAATCTCTCCAAACCATAGTCTAACCTCCCAATAGGCTTGAAACATGGTTAAATGTAGTAAATGATGCTACTTTTTTCTTCTTCCCCATGACTATGTTGGGGAAACCAAAGGACTATACTAGCCTAGTGTAGTCACAGGGTTTGAATTCCAAATGGACCATGCAAACCATCAAAAACCTCTAACAATGCATCTTGGAGCCTCCACACCTCTCCAAGATCCCTAGGTACCTTAAATTGCTGATTGATTGGCCAAAAACTTAGAGAAAACCCATAAATGTAAGTTCCCACATGTGACTACATTAAAGACTGAGAGGGCTACATTGGGTCAATGTAGTCCTAGTAGGTGCACAATGTAGTCCACTCAAAATACACAAAATAGGCATGCATAAACTCAGTTTCACCTTTGGAGATCTTAAAACCATTCCAAGCTAACCATGGAAATAAAAATTCAATTTTTCTAAGATCCAACTTTATCTTTCTAGAGTGACTATGTTGGGCCTATTCAAGCACTAATAGTGGCCAATGTAGTCCATCTAGAAAGCATTGAGCAACTCATCTTCTAGTCTAACTCACCTCTTGAGAACCCAAACATCATGGAATTGAAGATTAGGTCAAACCTTACCTTTTTTTTCATTTTTTTCAAATGTTGAGAAATTTACTACACTAAGGGAAGATTGGTACTACACTAGGTTATTGTATTCCATGCAAGAGTGTAGCATAGTCCAACCAAAATTGCCTAAATCCACCATAAACCACCCAAATAAACTTCCGATAAATCCAAAAATACCATTTGAGGCTACTGAATTACAGATCCTATGATTTTTTAGTAGTTTTGACCATTTTCAACCATGACTATGCTGGGAGGAGATTGGGACTATGTTAGGCTAGCATAGTCCCTGCTTAGGCCCAATGTAGTCCACCAAAAATTGATTAAAATTTGCTAAAAGTGGATTGAACCTATTGTCAATAAACCCTAAAACCTTATCGAAGCCTGTTTAGCACCAAATCTTGTATTTGTTTTGTACCATTTTTCATCATTCCAAATTTGACTACATTAGGGAACATTAGGACTACACTGGGTCAGAGTAGTCAATAAAAAACATTAAAAAATTGCTAAGATAACCTAAATTCACCTTTGGAAAGCCTTGGGGCATTGTTGAAACCACTTTTGACCATAGAAGCTCATGTTTTCCATCCCAAAGTATTAACTACACTAGAGAAAGAGAGGACTACACTAAGCTAGCATAGTCCTAATAGGAGGATAGCATAGTCCACATTTTGGAGCTTAAATTGAGCCAAACTAAACCAATGGAATACTATTTTCAATAATAGGGCCTTGTTGGAACATATTATGACCACCAGACTTTATATTTAAGCCAAAATTCATCATTTTTGGACTTCCCAACCTAACTATACTGAGGGGAATTGGGACTACACTAGGCCAATGTAGTGCCTCTTAAGCCCTAGTGTAGTCCACTTTAGGTGGTTCAAAATTAACAGAAAAGACAACAAATCCACTTCCACTGAAACCTAGAATCTCATCAAAGCTTGTCTAGCCATGAAACCCACTTTCTCTCATTACTTTTGATAGTATAAACTTCAACTACATTGAAGGATGATGGGACTACATTAAACTAGTGTAGTCACTGCCCAAGCGTAGTGTAGTCCATCTAAATTTATCAAAAAAATTGATAAAAATAATGCAAATTTCACTTTTAGGGGTCTTGGGGTCCACTAGAGGCACTTTTGGTAGTAAAAATCATTTTTTTTTCAATTTCTCCAACCTTACTACACTGAGGGAAAATTGGGACTATGTTAGGCTAGCATAGTCCCTATGTAAGCCCAAGATAGTCCACCTAAATTTGTCAAAAAATTTCCAAAAACAACTCAAAGTCAATTTTTAGAAGTCCTAGGACACTACTAGAGTTAAGTTTAGCAACAAAACCTAGTGTTTCTCATTTTTCAAACTTAAATACACTAGAATATGAGAGGACTACACTTGGCCAGTGTAGTCACTACTAGGGTCTAGCATAGTCCACTTGAAAGTGATAAAAAATACCTAAAACTACCTAAATTGACTCTAGAAAGACCTAAAATGATGTGGGAGCATGATGAAATCTTCAAACCTTGAAAAACAAGTTATGATTTATCCTAAACCATCTTTCTTTCCATCTACCTCCCTTGACTATGCTAGGAAATACATGCCTAGCATAGTCCTATGGTATTTGATTAATCTAAAGCCTAAATAGGTGCCAAAACTTGCAATTCTAACACTAAAACCCTAGTTGAGAATACTAGTGATCCAAAAAGTTCATTAGCATGGTCTATCAAGCTCCAAAACTTAGCAAAATCCATTTTCCATGCAAGACTACACTAGGCTAGCATAGTCCTAGTGGGGAGGGAAAATGTGGCAACAAAAATCAATAGTAAACAACTCAAAATTTTTCAAAATTGATCTAGAATGATAAGAACAATGCCCCCATGTTTCCCAACTAAAATTCTACATTGTTTCAACCTAGGAAACCACGTAAAATCCTTCATCTATTAGGACTATGTTGGGGCCTATTAGCCCAATGTAGTCACCATTAGAAACAAGCTTTTAAGCCTTCTAAGGGATTAGAGAAATGTTAAAACTTGAAAATCTTCAATACCCATCCCTTTCACTAGCTATTAAACCTTTGGAAGCCTGAAAGTGATTATACTAAGCTTGATAAACCACCTTGAATGTGTACTACGCTGGAGAAGGGATAACTATGTTGGGCCACTATAGTCACCAATAGGGCCTAGCATAGTCATAAGAAATAATGCCAATTTTACCTCAAAATAGCCTCAAAATAATCCCCCCATATTCTGAAGGTTCCTTGGAAATCATATAGTCCCATATCTCGGCTTTCTATGGCCTAAAATTGGCAAAAATTTGACCCTATTTAACTAGTATTATCTAAGTTTTATCACATGTATTCCATTGTGATTGATTTGACATTGTTTCATGGTGATTTGACTTGTTTTTGGTCTTATTTTATATTGTTGACCTTCATATCCATCCATTAACCTCACAAAACCTCTATATAACTACAATTTTACCTTATTTTCTTTATCATGACCTTTGTTGATCCTTATTTAGGCTTTGATTAGTGTTAGCTAATGGAGTTTGATCATCCTTGATAATCATTTGATACTATGACCCACCAAGGCCTAAATCTAATGAAATCATGACCTTTGTTGATAATTTTAGTCTTATTTTACATACTTCATCTTGTTTGGCTCTTTTGGGCCTTCTTTGACATTTTTTGGCCTTTGTTTCATTTGGTTTGACTATTTTTTATCTCTTGATGACCTTAGGTAACCTTTATTACATTGTATTTGGCATTAGAATAATGTTTATTTGCATAATTTTGAGGAATTTCTGCATTTTTTACTGATTTTTACCTAGGTTCCACTTAATATGCTAATGGCTGATGTGTAGGATTGGATTATGGACACTTGGAAGTACATTGCCTTGCCTTTGAGCCTAAGTGGGCCTTAGGGTGATGTTGAATGATGTATTGATTTTGATTATCTATATCTTGAGCTTGAGTGTCTTATCAACCACATAACCTTAATCAAAAAACCTCTAGAGTGGCTTGAAAACCTAGTTAAAACCCTTGATCTAGAGGTTGATGACATTATTGAAGACTCTTTAGCTAAGGTTCTTGTTAGAACACATAGTGGCAAGGAGAAAACCTTTAAACTATGTTTCTTACAGGAACCTCAATAGGCTCAAGGCATCACCAAGGTCCTACAAGATAACACTAAGGCATTTTCTTGATCATATGAAGATATGCTAGGTTTAGATCCGCATCTAGTCCAACACAACATCATATTTAATCTTAGCATTAAACTACTTAAGCAGAAAGTGTGTAAGATTAGAGATGACTTGGCCTTGGTAGTTCATGATGAAATCACCAAGCTCTACCAAGCTAGTTTCATTAGAGCTATTAACTACATAGAGTGGGTATTCAACATAGTGGTAGTCCATATGAAAAATGGGAGCATATGTATTTGCATTGACTTTCGAGTCTTAAATAATGCTACTATCAAAGATGATTTTCCTTTGCCTAGTATTGATCAACTCATTGATACTATAGCTAGACATGCCTTATTATCCTTTATGGATGGGTTCTTAGGATACAACCAGATTAGTATCAACCCAGAGCATCAATGTAGCATGACCTTCATGACCCCTTGAGGTACCTTTTGCTATACCATGATGCCCTTTGGTCTAAAGAACATGAGAGAAACCTACCAAAGGGCTATGACATATATCTTTAGTGACTACATGTTAGATTGCTCAATGATTATGTGGATGATATACCTGTTAAGTCCAAATTGGCTAGTGACCATGCTAATGACATGGACCTTGTGCTTAAATGATGTCTTAAGTATGAACTTAGACTTAATCCTGAAAAGTATGTCTTTGGTATTAGAACTAGTAGTATTTGAAGCAAGGATATGTGTCAATCCTAATAAGGTTAGGGCCATATCCAACTTGGAAGTACCTACCAATCTTAAAGAGCTCTGAGGATTACAAGGTAGATTACAATTTATCTATAGGTTTATCAATAGGCTTATAGATAAGTTACAACCCATGCAACACTTTCTTGAGAAAGGAGTTCATATGAGTGGATGGCTCACTGCCAAGAAGTCTTTGAAAACCTTAAGTGAGAGTTTGGCATAACTACCAACATTCTATCCTCTATAAGAGGATAAGCCTTTTAACACCTACTTTTTTATCTCCAACATGTGCATTACCTCTCTGATTTGTCAAGAATGGAATGATGGAGCAAAGGTGCTAGTTTACTACCTGACCCATGCATATATTACCCATGTGACTTGATACACCAAAGTGGAGAAGTACTGTCTAGCACTAGTCTTCTAGTGAAAGAAGTGGAGACACTACCTCTTTAGGAGCCAAGTTAATATCATTTGCAAAGACAATGTGCTTAGATCCATAACAACCAACATTTATGAGAGTAGTCATATAGCCTAATGGAAAGACATAACAATGGAGTTTAACCTTTATTATGTCTCTCAATCTTCAACAAAAGGTCAAGCCATAGCCATTCAACTTATTGTTTCACCTATTGATGATCACATAACCATAGACCCTGAGTTTCCTAATGAACATGTTAACACCATTAGCAAAGTGCCTAAAGGCTATGAGGTGGTCATGCACTTTGATGGAGCTTCAACTGCCCATGGGGTTAGTGTCGCTACCATCATAACATTCCCATTTGGTGAAATTTGATCTTTCACCTATCATTTTAAGTTTCCATGCACCAATAACATAGTAGAGTATGAGGGTTTGATCAAGGGAATGATGGTAGCTTTTGACCTAGGAATTAAGCATTTGATGATCAAGGATGATTCAAAGCTTGTGGTCAACCAAGTAACTGAGGTTATGCATGTAAAGCCAAATGTTTACAACCTTACTATGAATTAGAATAGCAATTATTACAATAGTTTATAGATGTTGATATCCAACATATACCCAAAAAAAATGCTATAGTAGATGCCATCACAACACTATTCCTTAGTGTAACACCAGATGTGTTTAGTAAGTTGCCCATCCTAACTATGGACTATGCTATCATCATCACGTAGAACACTAAGGATAACTTTGTGACCATAGTTCATACTGCTCCTATAAAGAAGCGGTACAATGATATCAAGTTTTACAAGGCCTGACTATTGCTCAAAAGAATGTTATACGCAAATGATTAAAATAGTATGCCATAGTAGGTGATAACACATTATGTCAACAATCCTATGATGACATATTTTTAGTGTGCTTAGTTAAGACCAAAGCTAGAACAGTCCTAGAGTAGGTTCATGAGGTTGTGTGTGAAGGACATATAGGAGCTAGAGCCATGGTCACTAAAATTATATGGTTAGGTAATTATTGGCCTTATATGAGAAAAAACCACTTGCAGAAGGAAAAATCTTGTGATACATGCCACTAGCATAGCAATCTCATACACATACTATCAACTAGGGTATGCACCACTTAGATCAATTGATCATTTCAACAATGGGGTTGGATATCATTAGACCTATAATGCCCAAGTATTCCATAGGGCATAGATTCATCATCATTGCAACCGAATACTTTACTAAGTGGGTTAAGGCTATTCTTTTAAGGAAGACTACATATAAACAAGTTTGTAGATTCATCTTGGACAATATAGTAGTTCATTTTGGCATACCTATGATCATAGGCATAGACAATGAACCATAGTTTAGTAGCCAAGAAATGGAAAATTTCCTTCATAACCTAGGCATTAAGCACTCTTTCTCATCACCTTATTATCGTCAAGCCAATGGACAAGCTGAAGCAAGTAACAAGGCCATCATCAACTTGCCTAAAAAATTGCTAAATAATAGTAAGAACAAGTGGCATGATCAACTTGTTCATGCACTTTGAACCCACAAAATCACATACCATACTACAATAGGTGTAACCCTATATAGCTTTGTTTATGATTCTAAAATTATTTTAGCTCTTGAATTGTAGGTACCATCACTCTAAGTATCCTATCCAATTTCATCAATGATGAATAAACCAAGAAGCTACTGACCATAGACTTGCACTTAGTGAAGGAGTAGTATGTGTGAACACCTACTTTCATTGAGTGCTACTAGGAGAGGAAAAAGTGACAAAATCATCATAACCTTGGCAAACACAAGATCAAGGAAGGGGACTTGGTCCTTAAGGTCATCCATAAGCATGTGGAAAAATTCACAGCTAACTAGAAAGGGCCTTTCTTGATCACTAAGGCCTACAACAATGGGGCTACTGGATAGCAGACATGGATGAGAAGGAGTTGTCCAGGTCAATAATTCCTATTTAAAACCATACTACATGTAGCTAATAATAATCAAAAAGTGAGCCTACTCTCCATGGCTTTCCAAGGCCTTAAACTGGTAACACATGTAACCTTTGATAACTAGATATGTTGAACTGTTCTACATGATCATATGTATTTCATTGTAGAAACATGATTTCTTTAATTGGTTTTCTTATGCTCTTGGATTTGTGCTTGTAGGATGAAGCCTAGGGTCATTGTGGAGGTGTAACTCATCGTGGTGGTAAGTCACCACATGACCTCGATGTGCATGATTCGGTGAGTTTGTCTTCCCATGCCAAGAGTTCTTATTTTATACCATTTCTATTATGATTCCCTTGAGCCCAATCCTATATCTTGATCACAATATTTCTCACTATGTATGACAATGTTAACTAATGTTTGACACTCATGTACTATGTTCATATGACATTCCTTCATCATGCTCCACCTCCAAGTTCATTGCATGTAACACATCTTATTCAATGGGAAACCATCTATTCCATTGAGTGTAACACATCTCACTTGATGGAAAAACCAAATCAAAAAAGATTTGGTAAAGAAACCCAATGAAGGTTTCACCCCACCAAAATATGGGAAAAGCAAATTGCTAAGAAGCCAAGTAACCAATGAAGCCTAAAGGATAGATCAATGGTGTGACATTTGAAAACATCAGTGGCTAGAACATTGAGAGGTCCATGAGCATACAGCCTAACCTTGAGTCCATGGGAGGGCTGTGTTGGAGAAAATGGAAATGATGTGCCCTGAATGGTCTATTCAATTAGATAGGGACTTACATGATGTAATAGTAACCATTTGCAAAAGCTTGAAAATAGTATCGTGAATAAGCAAAAATAAATGTTAGTGGTAGGAAACATAGGAAATTATGCTAAAATTCAAAAAAAAAATGCTAAAGGAAAATGAAATGAGAGATTAGGTAATGAAGTGCACCACCCCAAGACTAGGGGACATGATTCTTAATTAAACAGTGTGTGAGATTGGTATGTAATGTTAGACAGGCACAACAATGTAGCAAGGAAGTGTGGTCACAGTCTCTAGGATGTTGCAGATGTGGTGCTGGTAGCTGTAAAGGAGTCTATACCTATTGGGCTTATAGTCATCACACTATCTAGGTGCAAGGAAGACTGGGTCATGGTACTCAACCAGGTGTCAAGCTTGGGTGCTCAAGTGCGAGAGTGATGAAGATGCCAAGAGTATTCTAATGCTTCATGCTTAGAATGATTTGTTGATCAACCCCTAAAATGTTGATTATTGGGGTATTTATAGGGCTAGGGTTGCCCTAAGATATGGACTGAATGCCATGTGGCCTAGGTCCCATGTAGCATGGGTGTGAACAAGTCATCCTAACATGTTACGCTCAAAATGTCAAGCTCTGAGTGTTATGCTAAAAGTGTAATGCTCTTCAGGGCAAGAACAAGAATTGAGAATCTACCAATCATGGCCACACTACTTGGATTGCATGTGCTAGAGTTTGAGGAACCACCATGTACCTACAAACAATGCCAAAACAAATGCAACTTGGAGCCTACGCTCTAGGACTACATCTTCCTCCTCTTCTAAGTAGGGTCAAGCATAGGGACAATTTTGGGGATTAATAGGGGATGCAAAAGAAAAGAAAACTACTAATCTTGGCTACTGGAAGGATGTTAGAATTGAAATGAAGGTTGATGTCAAGTTTTGGAAGCTTATGGAGGCATTTGGAGGCATTTCCCAAGTGTCATGCTATCTACGCTACACAACGTGATGGAGTGTAGTGTGAACACTTAGAAAATTTCTGCAGATTTTGGCTCATCACGCTATCTATGTTGTGTAGCGTAGCAGAGCGTAGCACCAACATCTTAATGAATTTTTCCAAAGTTTGTAATGTTTCTTCATGGCACACTGGCCATATTCTGGGGTGAAGTAGGATAGGCAACCTCAAAAGTCAAAAAATTGCCAAATGCATCTTCCATGTCTAGATAGCTTGATAGACTTATTGTACAACTTAGAAAAATTTTGGCCCTAAAACCTATGTTACATTGTTTATGCTATGTAGCATAGTAGAGCGTGATAGGCCCAAAAGATAGAAAATTTGCCAAATTGTTTTGTCCATCTTGAGCATTTTTGACAACTCCTAGCCTAGTACATGGGTGGGTTAGCAATCAAGACATGTGTCAAGCTAGGCAAGCTAAAGAGTGTAGCAAGCTTGATATTCTAGGAGATAGAAAGTTTTCCAAATTGTTTGGTCCATCCTCAGTGACCCTTGACTATTTCTAGCTTGACATTTGTGCAAATTGGCCTTGGAAGCATGTGCTATGCTAGCTGTGTTGGGGAATGTAGCAGGCAGGCTTAGAAAAATTTTGGTAACACATGAATTCTAGTGTGCTATGCTATATACATTGCATAGCATGACACTAGACTTAGAAAAATTTTGTCGAAGATTTGACACTTACACAAATCTACCATTGAATTACAAGAGCCCAAAATTAGTGGTGTTTCACTGACCCCTATTTGTTGACATCTGGAGGATTGGCTTGAGAGATGTCAACAAAAAATATGAAACACCACGATGCACATGACACTAACACTATTCATCAGTGCTTACTTGAACGATGCTTTGCTATGCTTGAGAGTGCCAAAGAAATGAGGTGTGATAGGGAATAGTTTTGGGAGATGGGTCAAGGGACAATGGATAGCATGGATAGAGTGGATAACTATGGGGTGCAATGCCATGATGGCTTGTTGCTATAGCACAATTCCTCATTAGAGTGCTTGTGATGGAGTCAGCATGTAGAGGTGTTTTCCCTTTGGTTTTTGACCTTTCATTAGAGTTTGTATGAGATGGTCAATCCAAGGTCAAGTTGGTTGCAAAATGGCAACTATGCCATTTTCTAACCTCTTCTATTTTTTTCCTCTTTTTCTTTTTCTTTTTTTTTGTATTACTAGGTGAACTATGTGCCATATTTGCTTAGAGGCAACTGTGTCACATTTCTAGGATAGGTGTTTCATCCCAAGGATGAGTTATGTTACATCTGTTTGGGGCTTTGACCAACCCAAAAAGGATCCCCTTGGGACAAGTTGGATTAATTCCATTATGGGTTCAACAACTGACTATGGGAAAGGTTACATGTGCATTGGGGAAGTTTGCAGGGGATGAGGAAGATTGCATGATTAACAGGTAGAGGTTAGGTTTGCTGAGGGGGTGGTAGGGATGTGCACTCTCAAGTAGCTAGGTGGGTCGAAGCGGACAAATTAGAACAATGCAATGCCTTGCCTTCATGATGAAATATATCCTTGAATGATGCCACCCAGGCTTCATCTTGCAAATGCAACATAGAGAAAACAAGAGAAAATAGCCACCATGTGAGATGAGAATGAAGTCCTACCTGCCAGGGACATTGCAAGGGCTATGAGTGCTACATCAATTACATGCAATGTCCAAAGTAGGAAGGCCAGTGTAGACATCGATGGTGGTAGGCTAGAAAGCTCTAGCAGCCACACTAGAAGTAAGCACGTGAGTGGCTAGGAGAAATGGTGATGCAGGTGCTCAGGAGTTCTCACCAAAGATAGGAGCTAGGAAATTTAGCTACATGGTGAGGAATCACATGACTGAATTCTCTTCTAGAATCAGGCGATGGTGAGGGCCAGAGGATGGCAGTGCTGTGCCTAGGCCATAGTATTGCTGGGACTCCAACGGATGCTACTGATGGTGGGAGCTATAACCAAAATGATTGACGGTGGTGAAGATAGCTCTGGAAGGTCAACAAGATGCCAAATAGCATCTCTAAAGGATTAGTAAGATGCTAGGTGTGCCGACCGAAATCATCGGTGCGAGGCTGGAACGTTACGGGCACTGAAAGATCAACGGACAAGCACGGTCGACCCTGCCTCCGCTTGAGGGCGAGCTGGAGTGGACAATGGCAGAGTGCCTTGAATGGTCCGCACGCGGATCAAACAAGGACTTCCCTGAGCATCACCGAAGTGTTATACGCTGAGTTATGTGTAAAACAGAGCGTAAACGGCGAAACAGGCGCAGACAGCGTAAGCGTAGAGGGGCGTAAACAGCGTCGAGCGTGAACAGCGTAAACAGAGATAGGCCCAGCGTAAGCGTATGCTGGCATAAACAGCGTAAACAGCGTAAACAAGTACAAAGGGCGCAAACAGATGCAAACGGTGTAAACAGTGGGCGTATACGGACGCAGACGGAGCGTAAACGTAAGCAGGCGTAAACGAAGCGTGGGCCAAATTGATGTAAAACTGTAAAAGAACTTGCAACAAGCATGAACAGTGGATTATAGAGTTAAAATGTTGTGCACCGGTCTAACGCAGTTGTGTAGGGACACAAGGCGGACGTAAAGCCTCGGTGGACGGAAGGATGCAGCCGGCTGACACGGTAGGCGGAGCGCGGACTGGGTTCAGCGTACAGGACTTCCAGCGTAAGCGTAAGCGGAAGGGGGTTTCTGCAGCGTAATAGCTCTGGGTCTACTTTGGTAAATTTTTTGCGAACCTGGTAAATGCGGAAAACTGGGCTATTTATAGGGGTAGGGTTGCCGGGAAAATCGGACTGGGAGACACGTGGCGTATAGACCGGGCGTTACAATTTAGAAACATGGTATACGCTGGGCGTATATGTTACAACAGGCCGGCATATACGCTGGGCGTATACGCCGGGCGTATATGCCAAGCGTAGACTTGGATAGACGCTGGCGTATACGGCCCGGCGTATACGCTGATGGATGCTGGACGTCGACTTGCTTCAATTCTTGCTTCTGTTGCACCTGCTGAGTGTACGTGTGAAGCGTGTATGCTGAGCGTCGGGCGTATACGCTGGGCGTATGCACTGGCGAATGTTGGGCATATACGCCGAAGGATGTCCACTTGCTTCAATCCTTGCTCTTTGGTATAATCTTCATGTTGCCATTGGAGATCTTGTCGTCGAGCGTGTGCATCTGCCACACTTGGGCGTGTACGCCGAGGAGCCAGGCATATACGTGGGGCGTAGATGCTGGGCGTAGATGCTGGCACAACACTTGGTTTAAAACTGGGCGTATACGCTGAGCGTATACGCCGGCACAACACTTAATAAAAACCAGGTGTTTCAATTCTCAAAATTGCCCTGTGTGACTTCAAATGTAGCCAAAGTCAGCTGTGGGTCATGGGGGTCTGCTTCTTGTCAGACAGATGCTAAACTCAAAGATTTTTGTGGTGTTTCACTAGGGATGGCGATGTTGCAAATGTCCTAGAGGATTTTTTCTTGATGACGTGAACTTCATTTTGGAATTGCAATGCCCCATCCCATCCTACCTGAGAAGTGTGGGTAGGAAAAAACATATTGGATGTATTCTTACTCACTTGTTCACAAAACCATGTATGTTGGACTATAGGTGCTAAATCATAAACCTAGTTTTAGGTCTTGTTAGATTGTTGGTTGTGCTAGTTTAAGGTCCCAGCAGACTGTGATCCCAGGTTAAGGTCTAGGTGGACCATGATGTGCTAGTTTAAGGTCCCAGTAGATCAACGGACGAGCACGGTCGACCCTGCCTCCGCTTGAGGGCGAGCTGGAGTGGACGAAGGCAGAGTGCCTTGAATGGTCTGCACGCAGATCAAACAAGGACTTCCCCGAGCGTCACCTAAGTGTTATACGCTGGGTTATGTGTAAAACAGAGCGTAAACGGCGAAACAGGCGCAGATAGTGTAAGCGTAGAGGGGCGTAAACAGCGTTGAGCGTGAACAGCGTAAACAGAGATGGGCCCAGCGTAAGCGTATGTTGGCATAAACAGCGTAAACAGCGTAAACAAGTACAAAGGGCGCAAACAGATGCAAACGGCGTAAACAGTGGGCATATACGGACGCAGATGGAGCGTAAACGTAAGCAGGCGTAAACGAAGCGTGGGCCAAATTGACGTAAAACTATAAAAGAACTTGCAACAAGCATGAACAGTGGATTATAGAGTTAAAATGTTGTGCACCGGTCTAATGCAGTTGTGTAGGGACACAAGGCGGATGTAAAGCCCCGGTGGACGGAAGGATGTAGCCGGCTGACACGATAGGCGGAGCGCGGACTGGGCTCAGCGTACAGGACTTCCAGCGTAAGCATAAGCGTAAGGGGGTTTTTGCAGCGTAATAGCTCTGGGTCTGCTCTGGTAAATTTTTTGCGGACCTGGTAAATGCGGAAAACTGGGCTATTTATAGGGGTAGGGTTGCCGAGAAAATCGGACTGGGAGACACATGGCGTATAGACCAGGCGTTACAATTTAGAAACATGGTATACGCTGGGCGTATATGTTACAAAAGGCCGACGTATACGCTGGGCGTAGACTTGAATAGATGCTAGCGCTGATGGATGCTAGACGTCGACTTGCTTCAATTCTTGCTTCTGTTGCACTTGCTGAGTGTACGTGTGAAGCGTGTATGCTGAGCGTCGTGCGTATACGCTGGGCGTATGCGCTGGCGAATGTTGGGCGTATACGCCGAAGGATGTCCACTTGCTTCAATCCTTGCTCTTTGGTGTAATCTTCATGTTGCCATTGGAGATCTTGTCGTCGAGCGTGTGCATCTACCGCACTTGGGCGTGTACGCCGGGGAGCCGGGCGTATACGCGGGGCGTAGACGCTGGGTGTAGATGCTGGCACAACACTTGGTTTAAAACTAGGCGTATACGCCGGCACAACACTTAGTAAAAACCAGGTGTTTCAATTCTCAAAATTACCCTGTGTGACTTCAAATGTAGCCAAAGTCAGCTGTGGGTCATGGGGGTCTGCTTCTTGTCAGACAGATGCTAAATTCAAAGATTTTTGTGGTGTTTCATTGGCCCCTCTTTGTTGACGCTTGGAGGAATCAACCCGAGAAGCGTCGACAAATAAGCGCAAAATACCACAAGCAACTTGATAAAAGCATTGTCCTTGGCCATTTGACTAGACGTCATCGCACCGTGTTTAGTATTGAATGGGATTGAAAGGGTGAGATTGGTAACTGGTAGGATGAAAGGGATCATGAGGATCGGTGACTACCCAAGGGATCATGCCGGGAAAATGGGATGCTCGGGTGTGCGGCATGCCGGTCCTCGTCAATAGCCATTTTTTTTGGCAGACTCGGAACTCAGGCATGCGATGCTCGTCCTTTGGCAGAACAGTGCTCTTGGTTAGTGTTCAAGAGGGCTTGTTGTCAATGCCAAAGCCACGGGGTGATGTTTGACACTCTTTGGAGGAACAACACCCTTCTTTGGGAAAACTGTAAGCGACGTGCCAAAGCCATGCAACATGATGTTTTTTGATTGCTTTTGACATGAGTACGTATTTTCAAGACCGATACCTTCCCGCCTGGGGCTTATATGGGAAGTGCCAAGGGTCCACTTTTTTTTTTTTTTTTGAAATTTGTCCTTATAGTCATGCGCGAATATTGCGTTCTATGAGTTGCGACTGCTGTAACGTTTTGCAGTGTGCCATAGTTTGGTGAACAGATAGTGGATTTTCGGGGAATGGGAATGTGCAGGTTAATGGTTCGATTTAGTCTTGCCAGGTGGACAAATGGACATTGCCTCATCTTGCTGCCTATGATGAGACGCACTCTCGTACGAGAACTTCCGAGCGTCATCCTGCAAACACAACTCCAAAGGGACAAGAAAACCATGAGTGAATTAATGAGTTTAGATTTAAACAGCTGCAGATGAACAAAAATATTGGGGTGATTCTGAGTATGGAATGTGAATGTCGACGATGCTGATGAGGGATGCAATGATTTTGATGAATAAATATGGCTGTGGAATGAGGAGTCGAAGATGAACGTGCCAGTTTATAGTCTTAGCGGTCTATCATGGGTTAGTTTTGTGTCGTAACCCGTCGGACATTGCACGTTTAGCGTCATGGCAGACGTTGCGTTGCCAGTTTTGAGTCTTAGCGGACCATGAAGAGGCGAGCTAGTTTATAGTCTTAGCGGACTCCGTGGTATCAGTTTATAGTCGTGATTCCAGGACTAGTGCGTACCTGAGTTAGAATTCATGTATAGAACGGTTTTAGGAATAAGTGATTGGTTGGATTTGCAAACTCTTTTCCTCCATGTCAGCTAGTTTGAATGCCCCATTGTCGAATGCTTTGATGAACAGATAAGGCCCTTCCCAGTTGACTGAGAATTTATCTGGGTGTTCCCGAACAGCTTTAAGTACGAGGTCTCCTTCTGTGATGGGGTGCATATGAAGATCATGTCGATGTCGTTGCCGTTGTTGTTTCTAGTACCATTCGATCTGATCGAGTGCACGCACGCGTTCCTCCTCCACCGAGTCCAGGTGAATGATGCGTAAATCATTGTTTTGCTCGTCGTCGAGGATTCCGAAAAGCGTGATCCTTAGAGACTGTTCCTGCAGTTCCTAAGGTAAAACAGCTTCTGAACCGTAAACAAGACTATATGGAGTTTTACCTATCGAGGTTCGGTGCGTGGTACGGTATGCACATAACGCTTACACCAGTTGTTCGTGCCATCTTCGTTTGCTCTGGGCAAGCATCTTTTTGAGTACTGTGATGATTGTCTTATTTGTTGATTCTGCCTACCCATTGCTCTGAGGATAGTAAGGGGATGAAAACGAGTGTTTGATCCCTAGACTATCGCAAAACGTTTTGGTCTCTGCACTACTAAATTGTGGCCCGTTGTCAGTGATGATTGTCATGGGAATGCCAAAATAGGTTATAATGTTTTCGAGGATGAAGTTGCACACCTGTTTAGAAGTAGTTTTGCGAAGGGGTTCCGCCTCTACCCATTTCGTAAAGTATTCAGTTGCTGTTATAATAAAGCTATGCCAGGCAGAAGATGTGGGTGTTATCGGGCCAATGAGGTCCAGTCCCCACTTCTGGAAGGGCCATGTGATTTGTGTTGTATGCAACTCATTTGGTGAAATGTGGATGAGATTACCGTGTTTTTGACATATACTACATGTTTTGACCTTGGACTGACAGTCGTATTCGATGTGTGGCCAATAGTAGCCTAGGCATCTTATTTTGGTTGCCATTGCCTTCTGTGCAATGTGTCCCCCGCAGATTCCATCGTGCACTTGTTTAAGAATTCTTTGGGCTTCGGTACTATTGACGCATGTCAGCAGTATGCCCTCGTGGGATCGGTGACACAATGTATCCCGTATTAATGTGTACTGTTTAGAATGCTTGCGTACTGCATCCTTTTGCGCATTGGTTAAACGTTGTGGCATTTCACCGCGCAGAAGGTATTCTTTTACGTCATCGTACCATTCGTTAGCGTGTGTTTTACTGACGAATGCAATTGGTAGCATGTCGAGAGTGTTGGTTATGGGCTCGGCACTGCTGGTCACGGAGCTTGGTAGTGCATGAAATATGTCAGGGGATATGTTTAAAGCCAAGGTTGCTAAGGCGTCAGCAATGGTATTGTCATTCCTAGAGATATGTTGGACATCAACATTTTCGAATTGTTTGAGTAGATGCTTAGCCAAATCACAGTATGGTTGTAAGTGTTGCGCTTTACACGTATAGACGTCTGTGACTTGGTTTACGACTAGTTGTGAGTCCCCCCTGACTACAAGCCGTGTAACGTCCGAAGCTAGTGCGGCCGCAAGACCTCTGAGGAGACCTTCGTACTCTGCTACGTTGTTAGTACAATGAAAGTTAAAGCGATAGGCGAAAGGTTTAATTTCTCTAGAGGGGTATGTGATTACAGCGGTAGCACTTCCTCCTCGAGAGGTGGATGCTCCATCGAAGTTTAGAATCGCATCGTAGTCATCTGGCACCGTGTCTATTGTATTCACATTTTCGTCTGGGAATTCGGGTTCTATTGTACCTGGATCATGCGTTGGCGATATGGTCATTTGATTTGCTATGGGTTGCCCTTTTACTGACGATTGTGCCACATAGTGCAGGTCAAACTCAGCTATGATTGCCTTCCAACGGGCTATCTTGCTTGATTCGTAGATGTTTCCAGTTATAGCTCTGAGCACATTATCTTTGCAAATTATGTTAACTTGATTTTGGAAAAGATAATGTCGCCATTTCTTTAAAGAGAAAACTAAAGCTAAACATGACTTTTCTACATTGTTGTATCTCTTTTCATGGGCAACCATTGCATGACTCAGGTAGTATATGGGGACCTCAATTCCGTCATCTCGAATTTGGCACAACATGGAGGCAATTGATGATTCTGATGTTGCCAGGTAGATGTAAAACGGCCTATCGTTTTTGGGTGGGAATACGGTGGGTAACCGAGCGAGTGCTGTTTTAACGCTGTCAAATGCTTCTTGGCACTGCGGGGGCCATTCAAAGTGGACGTTTTTGCGTAGTAGGTGGTTCATAGGTGTGAGTTTTCCTGTCAAATTTTCTATGAACCTCCTAATGAACTATAACCGACCTTGTAGCCCTTGAAGTTCGGTTAGATTGCTAGGTGGTTTGAGGTTTGTAATGGCCTTAACCTTATCGGGGTCTACCCGTATCTCTGCCTCTGAGGCTACAAATCCAAGCATTTTACCCGTTTTGACGCCGAAGACACATTTCTTTGGGTTAAGCCTTAATTCGTATTTTAGACAACGTTTTAATACTAAGTCGAGATCCTGTGCGTGTTGTTCTGACGATTTTGATTTAACCACTATGTCATCTACATAATCATTGAGCGAGTGTAAGATGTAATCGCTGAAAATATATGTCATCGCCCTTTGATACGTGGACCCAGCATTCTTGAGACCAAAAGGCATCATTGTGTAACAAAAGGTTCCCCAAGGTGTCATGAAAGTAGTTCG
>MNCI01006555.1:712536-743077 GCA_015680685.1 Gnetum montanum | reverse complement strand
AGCAATCTAAAAATCCCAAAATTACTTGCCAAGAATGATACTACCTAAACCACTAGCTAAGCATTTTAAACAAAACAAAAAATGAAATGCATAACTCACAGGACCATGACAAAGAGGCTGAAATCTTTATTTTAGCAAGCCATCTTGCAAACAATCTTCTTTACAAATCTTCCAAGTGTGATGATGATGCTCCCCTGATGTGATGTTTTTTTCATTTGAATTAATACCCTGCAACACTGTCCCCTTTTCCTTCGCTTTCTTCTCCCGCAGGTGGATGGAGATTGACTTACCTTCTCTTTTTCTGTAACTTTAAAACAATGAAGGCGTTGCTGGTTTTGCTAATTTTTGATTCTGTCTTGTAAGGGCATATCCGGATTTTGAACAACCAAAATTTGCAACTCGTAATTCTCACAAATCACATACTTTCTTCCTTGCCATAATACTAATTTCGAATTTTTTAGGGAACAAATTTGGTACCTTTATCTCAACATCCAACCTTCAACATTAAAGCTGAAATGCTCTTGTGCCTTCACAACCATAGATTCTTTTTCCATTAAAATATTTCAACTGTTCCATGGAGTGGCCAAATGTGCCAACAGATCCATATCCATATGCGATGAGATAATGGGAGTAGCGGCTTCGCCATGTATGACGATTTCTCCACCTTCATAAGGCAGATGGATTTCCTGGTGGATAGGGGAAGAGATGGCTCTCAGTTGGGCTAACCAGGGTCTTCCCAATATCAGGTTGAATCCAGGCATCTCGTCAGCTACGAGGAATTCAGCAGATGTTGGGAATTGATCTCCCACTATAAAGTCCAAGGTTATTGAACCTTTCACCATTACACGTGACCCACTGAATGACTTTAAACATGTAGTCGTTGCTGGTTGAAGTAGTTCAGTAAGCCCTAGCTGCTCGATAGTGTGGTATGGCACGACGTTTGTCGCAGCTCTATCGTCTACATGGACCCTATGTATTTTAAATTGGTTTATACAGATTGTTATGAACATGGGAGCTATTGTCACCTCCTTCGTTCTTTTGTCAACCTTGATGTTGTCGTCATGGAATTTTAGAGGCTTGGGAGTAGTCCCATGGGATGAGAACATCACTGCATGGATGGAGGGTTCATTTGGGGGTAAATCCTCGCTCACCGGGATTGATGTTAACATGCGTACTAGAGCTTCCCGATGTGTTTGAGATGTTAAGACTAAGTCATACAAGCTTAGTGAAGTGTTTTTTTGTTTTAATGCTTGCGTGACTTGTGTCAAGGCGGTTGCGAAATTTTCACTGTTGGGGGTATTTCTATCGGTGCTGATTGGATCCATTGGACCCAACAGTTTTATCTCCCGTCTTGTTGGTTTGTCAGTTTTTGGAGCTGTTGTTTCGAATGATTCATTCTTTTCAGATGACTTGCCTTCATTGCTTGTGCTTGGTTGATCGGTAGATGATGACATGGGCACGGAGTTGAGGGGAGTGGGCTTAGGTGGCCCCAGAGCTAACCTTTGGCATCCATTCTCTGTACGTTCACGCACAAGTCTGTCTCCGGGACGTTCTCGCGTGCGGCGTGGTGGTGCCGTTGGTTTTGGCATTTCGATCTGCCCTGGGAGTTTTACCACATATGGGGTTGGATGGGGTGACTCTTGTACTATTGGCTGTGCTTGGTCAGAGGGCTGGAAAGGTACCCTAACAACGTAGGGCTTAGGTTGGCGTTGTGTTTGTGACACAGAGGCTTGGTAGTCCTGGGGACCTTTGGGTATTCTAATGACAAAGGGGGTTGGTTTGGACGGAGGTTGGACCTCCGCTGTTGCGGTTGCTGAGGGTATTCGGACCACAAAAGGAGGAGGCCGGTTATTCGGAGTTTATGCATTTAGGGGAGTGACAGGAGGGACACGTACCAGATATGGCTTGTCACGTGTCATGGTGTTAGGTATTGCCACTGCCGGGGGTATTTGAACGACATACGGCTGTTGTAAAAGATGGGACGGCCGGGGTATAGGTGTAGACGCAGGGACAGGCGTGCGAACTACAAAAGGTTTGTTGGATGTTGGCCGCGTATATTCGGGAGATATGGTGTTAACGTAAGATAGCTCAGAATTATCGTCGAGGCAGATTGTACTGATGGTGTATGGTGCCTCTTTAGTGTTTAAAGGGTCTTTGTAGACTCCCATAGCTTGATTTTGCGGTTGAATCGGGTTTGCTTCGTCGAAGGTGATTTGGCCTTCATCGATCATTCGCTGCAGGTCCTGCTTCAAGGTGAAACAGTAATCTGTTCCGTGCCCGTTTCGTTGATGGTAATCGCAAAAGCGATCCATCCTGAAGCCTTTAGGTACAGGGGGCTCATCCGGCATTGCTAGGCTTGGGTTCTGAACGAGTTGACAGAACCGGTCATGTCTCTGGATGGCCGCGGGAGATAACTGCTTATGCTGCATTAAACCGGCCTTTAGGAGCTGGTCAAAAAGCAGGGATGGCTTCATGGGCAGGGGTGTATATTGAGAGGGTTCTTTCCTCTCAAAGTTGCGTGTGCGGTTCGCTGGATTATGCTGTGACGATGATTCTTGCGCAATCGTTGGAGTTGGTTTGTTGTAATTAGCAGGGGTTTGCGGTGGCCTAGTTTGTTGTTGTGCCCCTGCTATCGATGCTATAGTCGTTTTAGCCTTTTCTTTATCTTTTTTAGCATGTTGATTTTTGAAGGCTATGTAAGCCGGGTCATTGCTATTTTGGGCTGCTTCTTCTATGTTTTTAATTTGCTCGAAGGCTTGGTTGAGATTGCGCGCGTTTAGGTAGTACAGCTTGGATTTAAAGAAATCGTTGACGGCTCCTTTCAAAATAGTGAGCAGGTATGTCTGGGAGATTTCCTCGTGCAACTCATTGAGGGCTGCGCTCCATCTCTGAATAAATTTCTGAACCGGTTCAAGCGGTGTCTGCTTGACCTGCATGAGGCTATCTAGGGTGGCCTCAGGTTTCAAGTTATATTTGAACCTGGTCACGAACTGGTGTAGTAGGCTTTCCAAGGAGGAAACAGAGTTTCTTGGGAGCGTCCTATACCAATCGAGTGCTCTCCCCGAGAGGGACATAGGAAACATGCAAAGAATCGCATGGGGCCACGCTTGTAGCAGTGCGCACTCTAACCTAAACGTTATTAAATGCGCGTTAGGATCTGTCTCCCCATTATACTTGGTTAGCGTTGGTAGGGAGACACCCTTGGGTAGAGTTAAAGGTGGGACGGAAGAGCTGATGGGGTCATCGTTATAGAAGTCTACTACCTTCAATTCCCCGTCAGCGGTTGTCTTGAGGCGTTTTACCTCGTCAGTTAATTCTTGCATCATTCTTTTGGCATCTGCCCAATCTTGAGCGCTTGGGAGCATGGCGGTTTGGCCTTGTGACAGGCTGTATGGGTTAGACTGTTGAACGGTGGATTGGAAGGCTGAAAGTTGTGTTGTTGGTGGTAGCGTTTGTGGGTAGTGTATAGTAGATGGCACTAGGGGCACTACATTATAGAGAGGAGGTTGTTGTTGCTGTGGTCGTGGCTGCGCTTGATGCACATGAACTGGTGGCAACGTGTGGGGTGGTACATAGTGGTGGAAAATCTGGTGCGACGTCGTGCCCATCATCAGCCATTGTCCGGCCATGTTGTATGAGGAGGCCCCTTGTTGGGTTACGACAGTGAAAGGGGGTGCATGCGTTTGGACATGCGGGATGTAGTGGGTAGATGTGGATACGGGTATAACGTGTGGCATTCTTACCACTTGGGACTGGAACGTCACCCCCACGTTACTGTGAGGGGGCGGTGCTTGTGAGGATGAACCCGCAGCTGTAAAAGGGAAGGCGTTGGGCAAAGGGTTGCCCTGGGGAGGGATCTGGGCTGATGCGGATGTTTCTTGTAACAGTGCTTGGGTGTGGGTAGAGTTAACGGGTTGGAGAGGTATGGTCTCTCTTGTGTCCGGGTTAAATATGGGGTTCATGTGGTTATGTGGACTAAGAGTATGATAGGAGTCTTCATGCTCAGATTGCTCAGCGAATTCGTCCTCTTCATCCCATTGTGGGTCTGCCGTAATTTGGTCTAGCGATTGGCTCCTGTGCAAAAGGAGCTGCGTAAAGAGTTCCAAGAATTATTCGGGAATGGGGATTACGTCGTACGGGGAAGGGATGAATTCATATCCCCCTCTGTAAAAGATTTCAAATTGCCTTTTTACCTCCATTTCAGCCCGATCTACCGCCAGGCCTGCTTGCATCTTAATGCAGATGAAGTTATACTCGTCTTGGCTTATAATGTTAGCGGCAGGGTCTCTCCCTTGCAACCTCAACGACCGACGGGGCCCCATTGTGGATTGCCCTCCCATATGTTGTGTGATAGATTGCTAGGTAGCCGTTGTGTCTAAGATGTTAATGTTCTGGGTAGTAGCAGCGGTGATGTTGATGGAATTCATGATGATAGACGGTTCGAGTGTGCGGGATTGATGAAAAACGTAGTGTGTGCGGCTGGCGTAGACGAATCTACTAGGTAAGTATGCAGCGTACACGCTGGCGTAAGCGTGCAGCGTATACGCTAGGGTAAGTATGCAGCGTAAACGCTGGCGTAAGCGTGCAGCGCATACGTTAGGGTAAGTATGCAGCGTAAACGCTGGCGTAAGCGTGCAGCGTATATGCTAAGGTATGCAGCGTAAACGCTGGCGTAAGCGTGCAGCGTATATGCTAAGGTATGCAGCGTAAACGCTGGCGTAAGCGTGCAGCGCATACGCTAGGGTAAGTATGCAGCGTAAACGTTGGCGTAAGCGTGCAGCATATACGCCAGGGTATGCAGCGTAAACGCTGGCGTAAGCGTGCAGCGTATACGCTAGGGTAAGTATGCAGCGTAAACGCTGGCGTAAGCGTGCAGCGCATACGCTAGGGTTTGTGCAGCGTAAACGCTGAAGAATTGACAGCGTAGATGCTGAGTCGGGGGTTTGAACACGGTCAGCGAAGATGCTGATGAGCGTGAAGTCTGTTTAGCGAAGAGGCCCTCCTTCTAGGGCCAAAAACTATGCCGACCGAAATCGTCGGTGCGAGGCTGGAACGTTACGGGCACCGAAAGATCAACGGACAAGCATGGTCGACCCTGCCTCCGCTTGAGGGCGAGCTGGAGTGGACAATGGCAGAGTGCCTTGAATGGTCCGCACGCGGATCAAACAAGGACTTCCCCGAGCATCACCAAAGTGTTATACGCTGGGTTATGTGTAAAACAGAGCGTAAACGGCGAAACAGGCGCAGACAGCGTAAGCGTAGAGGGGCGTAAACAGCGTCGAGCGTGAACAACGTAAACAGAGATAGGCCCAGCGTAAGCGTATGCTGGCGTAAACAGCGTAAATAGCGTAAACAAGTACAAAGGGCGCAAACAGATGCAAACGGCGTAAACAGTGGGCATATACGGACGCAGACGGAGCGTAAACGTAAGCAGGCGTAAACGAAGCGTGGGCCAAATTGATGTAAAACTGTAAAAGAACTTGTAACAAGCATGAACAGTGGATTATAGAGTTAAAATGTTGTGCACCGGTCTAACGCAGTTGTGTAGGGACACAAGGCGGACGTAAAGCCCCGGTGGACGGAAGGATGCAGCCGGCTGACACGGTAGGCGGAGCGCGGACTGGGTTCAGCGTACAGGACTTCCAGCGTAAGCGTAAGTGTAAGGGGGTTTCTGCAGCGTAATAGCTCTGGGTCTACTTTGGTAAATTTTTTGCGGACCTGGTAAATGCGGAAAACTGGGCTATTTATAGGGGTAGGGTTGCCGGGAAAATCAGACTGGGAGACACGTGGCGTATAGACCGGGCGTTACAATTTAGAAACATGGTATACGCTGGGCGTATATGTTACAACAGGCCGGCATATACGCTGGGCGTATACGTCGGGCGTATATGCCAAGCGTAGACTTGGATAGACGCTGGCGTATACGCCCCGGCGTATACGCTGATGGATGCTGGACGTCGACTTGCTTCAATTCTTGCTTCTGTTGCACCTGCTGAGTGTACGTGTGAAGCGTGTATGCTGAGCGTTGGGCATATACGCTGGGCGTATGCACTGGCGAATGTTGGGCGTATACGCCGAAGGATGTCCACTTACTTCAATCCTTGCTCTTTGGTATAATCTTCATGTTGCCATTGGAGATCTTGTCGTCGAGCGTGTGCATCTGCCGCACTTGGGCGTGTACGCCGGGGAGCCAGGCATATACGTGGGGCGTAGACGCTGGGTGTAGATGCTGGCACAACACTTGGTTTAAAACTGGGCGTATACGCCGGCACAACACTTAGTAAAAACCAGGTGTTTCAATTCTCAAAATTGCCCTGTGTGACTTCAAATGTAGCCAAAGTCAGCTGTGGGTCATGGGGGTCTGCTTCTTGTCAGACAGATGCTAAACTCAAAGATTTTTGTGGTGTTTCACTAGGGATGGCGATGTTGCAAATGTCCTAGAGGATTTTTTCTTGATGACGTGAACTTCATTTTGGAATTGCAATGCCCCATCCCATCCTACCTGAGAAGTGTGGGTAGGAAAAAACATATTGGATGTATTCTTACTCACTTGTTCACAAAACCATGTATGTTGGACTATAGGTGCTAAATCATAAACCTAGTTTTAGGTCTTGTTAGATTGTTGGTTGTGCTAGTTTAAGGTCCCAGCAGACTGTGATCCCAGGTTAAGGTCTAGGTGGACCATGATGTGCTAGTTTAAGGTCCCAGTAGATTATTGTGCTAGTTTAATGTCATAGTAGATGGTGGTTGGCTAGTTTAAGGTCATAGTGGACCATGTTGTGGGTGTCAGTTTAATGTCATAGCCTAATGACATTCTGTGCTAGTTTAACATCATAGTAAACACCTATGCCAGTTTAACATCTAGCGGATAGTTGTACCAGTTTAATGTCATAGTGGATGGCTATTCCAATTTAATGTCATAGTAGACGACTATGCTAGTTTAACGTCATAATGAATGACTATGCTAGTTTAATGTCATAATAGATGGAGGTGCTAGTTTAATGTGATAGTGGATGTCTGCGTCATTTTAACATCATAGTGGACAACTATGCTAGTTTAACATCATAGCAAACATCTATGCTAGTTTAATGTCATAGTGGATGGCTGCTTACCTTACTTTTGTTGTTGATGCAATACTGCATGTTAGGTGTAGTATGGCTTCAAGTACGAGTGGTTAATAGGATTGGTAAACTCATTGCCATCTAAATTAGCAGGCTTGAAGGCTTCATTGTTGTATGGCTTAGTGACCAAGAAAGGCCCTTCCCAGTTGGTGAAGAATTTGTCCATGGGCTTGCAGATGACCTTAAGGACTAGGTCTCCTTTCTTGATTGGGCATTGATGCTAATTGTAGTGATTCTTTTGCCATTGCTTCTCTTGGTATCACTTAATGCGATCAAGCATTTGGATGCGCTCCTCCTCTATAGAGTCGAGGTCGATGGTTCACAACTCATTGTTCTAAACCTCATCCATGAAGCTCGAGAGGATCATGCAGAATGACAGGACCTGTAATTCAAGAGGCAACACTACTTCATATCTATACACAAGACTATATTGCATTTTACCTGTTGCAATTCTACATGTTGTGCAGTAGGCCCAAAGTGCGTAGACTAATCGTTCATTCCATCATCACTTGGTATCTTTAAACATCCTCTTCAGGAGGTTGATGATGATTGTGTTTGTAACCTCTACTTAACTATTTTCTTAAGGGTAGTATGGTGATGAAAAAGAGTGTTTGATGCCAAGGTTTTCACAAAAAGCTTTAGTTTTTGCACTGCTAAATTGTGGCCCATTATCTGTGACTATAGTCATAGGGAGACCAAATTGGGTCACTATGTTGTCAAGAATGAATTTGCAAACTTGCTGGGATGTTGTCTTCCTAAGGGGAATAGCTTCAACCCATTTTGTGAAGTACTTAGTTGTAGTAATGATGAAGCTGTGTCCTACGGAAGGTTTAGGCATTATAAGCCCTATGATCTCCAACCCCCAACATTGAAATGGCTATGTGATTTGCATAGTATGAAATTCAGTAGGTGACACAAGCATTAGGTTCCCATGCCATTGACACACATCACATGTCCTAACCTTGGAAATGCAGTCATGCTTCATGTAAGGCTAGTAATAGCTTAGATGTCTAATTTTTGCTGCGATTGCTCTAGGAGCTATATGACCCCCAAATAATCCCTCATGAACTTGGTCAATGATCTTTTGTGCTTCATTGCCACTAACACAAGTTGACAATATTTCACCATAGGATCTTCAACATAAGGTACTATTGCCTACAAGGACATACTACCATGATCATTTTTGCACTGCATCCTTTTGGGTAGATGTTAAGTTTTGTGGGGGCCCTCCCTATTGGAGGTATGCCTTGATGTCATCATACCACTCTTGGATGTGAGCTATACTTATGGATGCAATGCTTGTTGTGTGAATTATAGGTTCAGTGCAATCCACTATTGAGGCAAGCAAAGTGGAGAACATGTTTGGCACTATACTTAAGGCTAAAGTAGCTAGTGCATTAGCTATGATGTTTTCATTGTGGGGGATTTTTTGAACATCTATGATTGTAAATTGTTTAAGCAAGTGTTTTGCCAAATCACAGTAAGATTGTAGATGTTGTGCTTTACAAGCATACATGTCTATGACTTGGTTAATAGCTAGCTACGAATCACCTTGGATTGCTATGCTTTGAATTCTTAATTCTTGAGCTACTAAAATTCTTCTATGGAGACCTTTGTATTCTACCATATTATTTGTACAAAGGAATGTAAAGTTTTATGCAAAAGGTCAAATCTTCCCAGAGGGGAATATGATGACGATAGTGGCACTACCACCTTGCATGGTTGAAGCACTGTCAAAGTGTAAAATAGCCTCAAAATTTGTAGGTACTTTTCTTATACTATTGATATGCTCATTCGGGAATTCTAGATCTATTGTTGTTTGATCGTCTATGGGTGAAGCCATGAGTTGTGTGGCTATTGCTTAGCCTTTTATGGATGCTTGCGCTATGTAATGTAGGTCAAACTCTGTGGTTATTGCCTTCCATCTTGCTATTCTACTAATTTCAAATATGTTTGTTGTAATAGCCCTAAGTACATTGCTTTTGAAAATGACATTGACTTGACTACGAAAAAGGTAGTGTCTCCATTTTTTAAGCACAAAGACTAAGGTAAGACAATTTTTCTTCACATCATTATACTTTGCCTTGTGTGATACTAACGCATGGCTTGGGTAGTAAATAGGAACCTTAGAACCATTGTCTCTCTTCTAGCAAAATAGAGAAGCAATAGACATGTCTGAGGTTGCAAGGTAGATATAGAAAGGTTTATCTCTTTGCAGAGGATAGACTGTTGAAAGTTGAGCCAGCTCTTTTTTAGGTTGTCAAATGCCTCATGGCATTGAGTTGTCCACTGACAGTTGATTCCTTTTTTGAGTAGATGTTGCATTGGTTGCAATTTATCAGTCAACCTTATGATAAACCTACATATGAATTGTATCCTACCTTGTAATCCACGTAGCTCCTTAAGGTTTGCTGGTGGTGCCAAGTTGCTGATAGCCTTAACCTTGTCGAGGTCTATGTGTATTCCTATTTTTGATACCACAAAGCCTAACATGCGATTGCTTTTAATGCCGAAGATATAATTTTTGGGATTAAGCCTAAGGTCATGTTTATGGAAACATTTGAGGACACGGTCCAAGTCATTTTTGTGGTCATAAGCCATTTTAGACTTAATCGTTATGTCATCAATGTAGTCATTGAGTAATTCTAATGCATAGTCACTAAAGATATATGTCATTACATGTTGATATGTTGCTTTTGCATTCTTTAATCCAAATGGCATCATTGTATAACAAAATGTTCCCCAGGGGGTCATGAAAGTAGTGGTAAGTTGGTGCTTTGGGTTAACATGAATTTGGTTGTACCTCAAGAACCCATCCATGAAGAACAACAAGGCATGATCGGCTATAGTATCAACAAGTTGGTCAATACTAGGTAATGGGAAATCATATTTAATAGTTTCCTTGTTTAAGCCTCAAAAATCTATGAAAATGCATATACCTCCATTTTTCTTGGGGACAACTATGATGTTTGAAACCCAGTTTGCATAGTCAACTACCCAAATGAAACTGGCTTGGTAAAGCTGAGTGATTTCATCATGGACAGCCAACGCGATCTTAGGCTTGATTTTCAGCCTTTGTTTTAATTGGTTTAATGTGCAGATCTAAGATAATGTTATGTTGTATTATACACAGGTCTAATCTCAACATGTCTTCATAAGACCATGCAAACACCTTGACATTATTGCTAATAACTCTAGAGATGCTTTGTTGGATTTGAGGCTCCAGTAAAGAACTAAGTTTTTATGTTTTTTCCTCACCTTTACATGTTCTTATAGGGACTTCTATGAGGGGATCCTCAGTCACGTCACCTTCTTCTAAGTCTAGAGCTCAGACTAGATGTTTTGGCCAATCTAATGATGTCTCTAGGGATGCTATGTTGGTGTTATAAGGAAGTGGTTCAAAGCCCAAAAGTTTTGTGTTTATGCATCTCATGAGTTTGTCCTAAGGTTCAGTTAAGGCTAAAGGCAAATGAAGACTCTTATATGTGCTCATTTTCTCAAGGGATCCTGCAAGATAACAAAAAAAAAATAGTTAAGTGGCACCTGTTTTAATGAAGCAAAATGCATAAAATAAGGAAGACAATGCTATGAAAATCAACTATGCAGTATCTAAAGTGATTTATTCATGTATATTTTATTATTTTTTGTGTTCTTTGCTATGGCCTCGAATGGCCACAAAATTACCAGTTTAAGGTCATAGAAGACCATAGACCATGCATAAGGTGTAAGTCTAAGTAAGGCTTAAAAGGTTTGAAGTATGGGGCCAAGCTGAACGTTTATTAGGTAAGTAGAAAAATGTAAAAAAAATTCTAAGTGTAAAAAGCTGAAAAAAGTTAGAAAATTTTTCTAACACTGGGTGTTATGTTGCATGGGACATGGGATGTTCCACATAATGCACAGGACATGGAGCATTCTATGTTATGCATGGGACATGGGACATTCCGCATTACGCGTGAGACATGAGACATCCCAGAAGGGTGATGTGTCCTTTAACCTTGAAAAGTATAAATAGGGATTTACCCATGGTAAACTTGTCATTTTCACCATTAGATCTAAGAATCATTTGAGCATAACATGACCAAAGAAGAGTGTATCACCCATAGAGCATGACAGCAGAAGAGCCAGATCTTGACAACGAGAAAATGACACATAGGAGTGAGCATAGACACCTTGGCCTTACCACATTGATGAAGGCAAGTGCACCCTATGGTGTCTTCCTAGGGCATGCATCAAAGAGTGTCAAGAGGCATTGACTGCTAGGTAGGCTATCACACTACACTCATGATTTCTTATTCCTTTTTTGCTTCCCACATGTTTGTGTTTTGGAGTCTTGGGGTTTAGAGGGTGGCTTGCCATGGGTACCACTGTCGTTGTTGTCCCCGCCATAGCCACTATGCCCTGGCTACCATCGTTGTCACTAGGAAGGGAGTGCATGCCATGGATCTTTGTGTTTGTGTGCATTTTGTTTGTTTTTTTGGAGAGGTTTGATGGTGTCCTATGCTGTGGCACTAGGCAAGGGTTTTGTCACTAACTTTTGGGCATTCAACACTATGGGTTTTCTGTCTGTCTGGTGCGGTGGGATAGAACAAGGGTTTTATGCATATTGCTTAGAGTAGCGCATTGAGAAGGTTTTGGGTGCTCTACATCCCATGTCATGTAATAAGGGTTTCTTGTATGTTTGGTGCAACAGGATGGAACAAGAGTTCCATGGATGTCGAATGTCAATTGTCAAGCTTTGGGGCATCCTTGAGAACATAACAAAAAAGTTAAATTTTTTTGAGACTGCTACATTTTGCACTCAAAAAATGTTACACATTTCACCGTTGTCACACTCCTTGGGAGCATGACCAGCACTTACAAAATTTTCACACATTCAATAATTTTCATGCTCCTTGGAAGTGTAATCGACACATAGAATTTTTTTAAAATTCTATCAGTTGTTCCATAGTTGTCACGCTACATGTGAGTGTAACAAACACTTTGAATTTTTTTTTTAAAGAAAAATGTTACACTGTACGAAGCATGACCAATAGTTAGAAAAATTCTTGAATTCTGTCCATGCATTGTTTGTCTATTATTTTTATTATTTTTATTGCCCCTTTTTCAACACTGATATTTTCATTATTGTGGCACTGTAGGGTCCTGCTAAAACCTGCATTGGTTGTGGTTGAACTGGTAGGGATTTTGTGTTGTATAAGTGATCCTGTTCCCAATGTCCCTGCATCACATGTATGCATAGGACACCAAGTGGTCTAGTTTTGGGAGGGTGCCTAAGAATTCTTGGAATTCCTACTTCCCCACTTCAATGTGATGATGTGGTCACACTTGTTTGCTGAAGTAGTAAGTGTCTTACTTGAAACATTATTGCTTGGGGAAAATTGAGGCATTTTAAAATTCATGTTAGATGAACTTGCTAAAGGTGAAGGGGTAGGGAGCTCAAGTCAGCACCCAAGAGGTCTCAGACCTTTGTCTTGTATCTAGGAGATGCCTAAATTCAAGTGTTATCATAAATACAACACTGTATTCATTGCCCATCATGTAGGCATGGCCTTCCAGAATCCACCTGGAATAATTTACTATGCTGGAGGGTGAGCCTTATTATGATGATTGATATTATCTATTTTTTATATTTTTTTCTTTTTTATCTTATGACTTGGAATGCTTATTGCCCTTTTTTCCTATCGTTATATTTTTTATTGATGAAGATGACCTTCATGATAGAGAAGGGACATTAACCCTAGTCTAAATAGCCCTACAAGAGTTCTCATCCACTGAGAGCATGCATGTTGGTGTCATAGGGCAAATTGGGGTAGACATGGTGAATTAGCCTAAGAAGTACTCCAAATCCTATGTGAAGTGTCGAGATATTGGTTGGTTGGATGTTGAATGGGCATCTTGGACACCCACTATGGAAGAAGTTCCAGTCCAAGTACTGCAATTCCCCACATCATTTATGCTGGGTAAGTTGTCACTTGTTTAGTTTATTTTCATGCATTTTTGATTTTTATGTTCCCATCATGTTGTTGATTCTATTTTTATTTACTACAGTTGCAGCCAAGTCTAGGAAGGTCACAGTAATTATCTTAGGATGCACTAAGGTCAATCTTCTTTTCAAGTATGATGAAGTTAACAGTTTGCAATGCTGGTTATGCCATAAGGCCCCAACAAGGATTACCAAAAATTTTCAATAGGCTAGGCTTATGGACCTCTTCTTGGCCATGAACCCAAGCATCCTAATTGTAGAGATGATTGCCCTTGTCAACTCTTTCATGGAGAGTGTCAACCGCTTTCGCACATGAGTTCACAATGTGTAGGTGGTCTTCGAGATGACTAATGATCTCTTTTCAGATCTCTTTGGTATTCCCTCTAAAGGTTTACCTATGGGTGAAAAAAATAACAAGGATCTAAACCATAAAGGGGATATTGAAGAGTGGATGGGCACTGAGAAAGGCCACAAGGGCATTCCCATGAAGCTGGTAAAGTTGTTGGTGGCCCAACACCTCTATCCTATCTTCTAGGCTTATGCATTACCTAAGCTAATTTCTCAAGGAAAGGTCCTTGGGGTAGAGTAGGTTTGGGTTATGAGGGATGTAGTAGAGGAAGGGACATGATACAATTGGGCCAAATACCTTGTTGATGGCCTGTGAGTTGAAATAATCAAACTTTGCGGCAACCTTGAGGCATGATCTCATCTTCATCTTGCCTTTTTTATAGCGTGCTTGTGTAGGTTTGTAGAATTCCTAGTGGTTTGTGAAAATAGAATATGGATGGTGCAAGATCACACCCAAATATCCAAGCCATGGATCTGCCATCTATTTTGCACAACATGATCACAAGATCCCCCAGAGGCTATTGGCAAGTCCTTTTCTATAACCACCAAGGGCCAGGTGGGACCATCCTACTATGGGCAAAATAGTGCTGGAGAGGCTCCTCCCATGAACATAGGAAATGCAGTGAGAGGGTCATGACTCATCACTGAGACAGTGAGATCAAAGTTGCAAATCAAGAAGCCTTGCCCTATGAAGGTGCCTATGCACAAAATTGAAGAAAGGGGCAAGAAGCTACATCTCAGAATCAATGATGCATGATCAGAGTTTGCTAGTAAGTATACATTATTTAGTACATTAACTTTTTATATACATATACATATATATTTTTGTAGAGAAATGTTCTAAATTTGGTTTATGCAACATAGGTGAGGAGGAGGTTGCTGCTAGAGAAGAGAAGCCCTTAGTAGAAGATGTCCCTTAGCTTAAGGGACACATGACAAATGATGATGTTGCTAAAATCCTAAGGCAGATCAAAGAAGAGGGGTTGTAATTCAAGGACAGTGAGTTTGATCATTTGTTTGAAGGCGTGTAGATGAGCGATTCCCTAGCTCTCACCCTTGAGGGTTTGCTAGGTAGGAGCTTGGCACCACCATTTTTCATTATGCTCTTCCTCTTCCTCTTCTCTCTCTTCCTCTTCTTTTTACTTGTCTTTTTTTATGTTTTGTTTTTGACAATGCTAACACTTTTATCTCACAGTGAGTGATGCTTCCACTAAGTGTCCTGAATCTTCATCCACTTTCTGCTCACAACCATGGGCAGAAATCCTAGACAAGTTTGCCTTCATGCAAGGCATAGTGGATGACATGATTGACTATTTGAAACAAATAGATCCTAAGATAGGTATGTTTGGATTGTTATTTTTTTGGTTGTTATGTTGTTTTTGTTTTCACCTTTGTTTTACATCTAATGTTTCCCCTCTTTGGTGTAATAGCCTCACGACTCATATGGAACATGTGAAGGGCAGTCCAAGTTGATGCTATACCTGAGTTCCCTCCTAAGGTAGATCATGTACCTTGTCATATATATGATTAGGCAAGAAAATGTGCATTGCACTTAGCATGATCACTATGGGAGTGTAGGTGTGTGAACAAAGACCTTTGGAAACAAGTGCAAAAACTTGAAGAATAGAAGGAAAGTTAGGCAACTTAACTAGAGGACTTTAGTTGTGGTACGACTTCTTAATGGCCTATGGTAAATCAAATGAAAATTGGCATATGGTTGTGACTGACTACGCCAGATATTGGTCAGCCATTAAGGGAAAAAATGAGGCTACACATGAGGTTATTGAGCAACACCTGCAGATGGACCTCTTGGCTCAAAAGAACTAGGACTAGAAGGACTACAACACTAAGGTATATGAGTGGGGACAGACTTAAAAGAACCATAAGTATCAGTATAAAATGGAATGCATAGCATATCTTAAGAAATACATAGATGAGTTTTTGGAATGTTGAGGTCGTGACCTATTCCTTGACGTCATCGGTGCGACACAAGCTTACAAATAGGTTTGCAAAATACTTGGTGGTCAATGAGTCTCTAGAGAGGGAAATTGTTGTTCCTTTTGGAGAGGTTACATCTGATACATTTTCTCTAGGGCCACCTGTATGGATGGCCATGGAAAAAGAAAGACCCTTGCAGGTGTTGACTTAGGAGAGGGGGATTGGGCAAATATGACAGAGGAGGATATCCTCCAATTCTTAGAGGCTGGCCTCAATAGGATGCCGCTAGACATAGATGTGGGCCCATCTTAAGTTCATTAAATTTACTTTATATTTCTATCTATTTTCATATGTTATCCTTTTTATTGACTAGTTTATTGTTTCATTTTTGTTTTGCACATGATCCAAGTGAAGACGCAGGACCTAGCGGAGTAGCAGATAAAGATGGAGGGGAAGAGCCTTAGCTTCCCATTAATACATTAAAAAATTTGTGATGTAGCCTTGTTGTTGGGAAGTTTTTATATCTTTTGATGTGGATGTAACCCTAGACTATGTATTTTGTTTATGATTTAATGAAAGCATGATACTTATTTTATTTATGTATTGATCTTTGGTGATATCATTTTAACTTATATTTTAGTTAATATCACTTTAGATTTTTTCTGATGTAATTAGGCCCCTTGTGGACCCCATGCACTAGTTTAAGGTCATTTTGGGCCATTGTGTAAAAGAAAATCCATTACCAGTTTTAGGCCTTGGCAAGTGATGCAATAGCTTAAGGTCATTTCAGGCTGTTGCTAGTTTAAAGCCATTTTGGGCCATTGCTAGTTTAAGGCCATTTCGGGCCCCACATCCTATGGAAGAAATTTGGTTGCTAGTTTTATGCCTTGGAGGGCCATGTAATAGTTTAAGGCCATTTTAGGCCATGTTGTAGTTTAAGGCCATTTTGGGCCATGTTGTGCTCTTTTTTTTTTTTTGTGTTTTTGTTGTTGTTGTTTTTTTTTTGCTTTTGTTGTTTTTTTATGGCTAAATGAAAGCATAAATAATGCAAGAAGTAATCATACTAAAAACTGAAACTATACAGACCAAAAAGGGCTAAAGACAAGTTAGAAGAATAAGCAAGTTAGAGACATGCCCTAATTACGTAGATGTTTCCTAACTCGATGTGGGTTAGGTGATGCATAAGGCCTAGAAGACACAAGGAAATACTCTCCTAGGCTATTATCTACCATCGAAAAAGGAAATTCTTCCCATAGAGTTTTCTCATGGGGATTGTTTGTTTTGCTTGGTTCATTTTCCGAACAACATTGATTTTCATTGCAAATAGGTGGTATGTCTTTGGAGATTTCTACCTTCGACCCTTACTCAATGTCTACATTGTTGATGGCCCAAGGAACTATGTTGTCATCAAAGATCACCACTTCTCCACCCTCATAAGGTAAGTTGATCTCTTGGTGGATTGGTGAAGAGATAGCTCATAGTTGGGCTAACCAAGATCTCCCTAGGATTAAGTTGAATCCAAGAATCTCCTTAATCACAATGAATTGTGCATTAGTGGGGAATTGCTCCCTTGCCATAAAATCAATCATGAATATTCCCTTGAAAACCACACATGCTCCATTGAAAGACTTTAAATAGGCCATTTTTGTTGGCTTAATTTGATCCACCAAGCCAAGCTTATTGACAATAGGGAATGAGATAATGTTGGTTGCTGCCCCATCATCTATGTGCACTTTGCGAATCTTGTATTGATTCACACAAATTGTTATGAACATGGGTGTAGTAGCTACTTGACCCTTCTCGAGGTCAGCTTTGATGGCTTCATTGTGAAAGGTCAAGAGCATTGGCTTTGGTTCTTCAGTCATAGGTGGGAGCATTACGACATGGATAGCCTTTTTCTCTATTGGCATATCTTCCTTAATAGGAATGGATGCCAACATGCAAAAAAAGACTCATAATGCATGGAAGAAGTCATTATTAAATCGTATAGGCTCAAAGTTGTATTCTTTTGTTTTAGAGCTTACTTGACCTATGCAAATGCATTTAGAAAATATTGTCCATCATTTAGTTGTTTAGTGGTCTTTATTTCCTCCACATGCCCTAAGAGATAGATTTCTCAAGGAGGAGGAGACTTGGATTTTTGTTGGGTAGTGGGATTTTGAGCCTTGGTGGTTTCTTGTTGCATATTCATGTCTATGTTAATAGCTTTATGCGATGGTGCCATGGGAACTGCTGATAGAGGGGTAGGCTTAAGGGGACCTAGTTCGGTGCATTCCTCAACCATCTTGTCAGCCAGTCACTTGTCACGCTTCTTTAGGCAGGAAAGCTATGATGTAGTCCCAACCACTAGGCCTTGGGAAGATGGGGTGTTCATACGTTTTGGTTCCCTTATGACAAAAGGTGCTTGGGTTGTTGCCGCAATGTGCTGCGGGGCCCGAACCAAAAAAGGTGTGACGAGTGCTCAAGGTGGTACCTTGATGACAAAGAAGGCCTATGGCCTAGTTGACACTGAGGCTTCAAAGCCACCAGAGGGCACACAGATCATAGATAGTTCATGTATTATCTTCGCATCATCATCAATGCTGATAGCATTAATAATGTATCCTACACCGCTAGCATTTAATGGATCCTTATAGACATTCATGGACTGGTTCTCTAGCTAGATAGGACTACTTTCATCAAGGACTAGCTTGTCTTGATCGATCATGCATTGGATATCATCCTTCAATGCTAGGTAGTAATCCATGTCATGGCTATGCAACTGATGGTACTTCCAGAATCGGTACAGCCTAAAATTTTTGGGTACTGGAGGCTCATTGGGGATAGCCATAGAGGGGTCTTGGAGGATCTCGAAATACCTCTCATGGCATTTGCAAGCATCGTTTAACATTTTCTTGTGTTGAATGCACCTAGCACTAAGTAGTTAATCCAAAAGTTTTGATGACTTGATTGGCAAAGGGGTATATTTTGAATGATCCTTGCACTCAAATTTTGGCCTTGGGGGAGCTTTCTCCATGGCCTTGATGATGCGGGTTGGTTGATTCCCACATTGCTAGAGCTTGATGTTTTGTTGCTGTTGGCTAGGGGTTTAGGTGCCTTAGTTATCTGCTTGTTGTTATTGGGCTTGGCTTCATCAACCACAGCCACCATAGTGGTTGTCTTGGCTTTTTCCGTTTCTCAGCTAGGAAACCAATGAAGTCTTGGCTTGACCAATGTTCTCAGCTTTCCATTTTAGATAAAGGGGTAAACCCCCTTTTACTACTTATAGTAATTTATTTTTAATCATTTTTACTCGTTTACATCATATTTAAACTTCATATCCATTACAATTTTCAAAATTTGCATCCTTTTCACTACAGCTTTAATAGTTTTCACCTCCTTTTTTTATCAATGTTGGCTTTATAAGGTGTGAGAACCTCCTATCTCACCCCCTCTTTTCCCCCTACCATATTTAGTGGTGTGATAGCTAGGAAGCTAGCATTGGCATCAAGGAATGTGAAAACTAGAAGATTAATGTGGGTAAGGTTTGCCATCACCTTTTTACCTTTCCATTTTAGGTAAGGAAGTATACCATCCTCATCCCCAACTTGCTATTTTTAGTAAGTATCCTATTTTCAATTGTTTTGCTTTCTTTGATTTCTCTTCATTTTCATTTGTTGGAATCTACTATCATTTTTTATTTTCATAGCCTATCTCAAGTAGTTCCCATTAAAATAACCGTCTCTCACATGATCAACTAAGTTGCCTTACAACTACAATGATGGTGGGTTAGATCAATAAGTTGTGAGAATCTATGGTCCCAAAGATCCTACCATCATGGAGTGTAGGTGATCTTTTAGAGTTAGAGGGGAAAGTCCTGATTTTGCACCTATAAATGAAGATTGCTATAACTTCATTTGTGCTAAAATATAGTTAGGCATGTTAATTCCATGAATTGAAGCTGAGGCTAAGAGGGAGTTCAAACTCATACATTGGAATAGGAAAGAATACATTCCTTCCCTATCTTATCAAATTCCTCTTATTGACATCTATGCTAACATCCTAGCCCAACTGGTTATCGTGGAAGAGAAAGATGAAAAGCATACCTTTGAGGAACAACATGGGAGAGGAGGATGAATTCAAGATAGAATATAAGCTTGAAGACATCATGGAAGGATTATTCTAACAAACTTCCTCAAAGGTCATAGATCCTTCCTCCAATGCTTTTGTTTTCTATATGGGCATGATGCCACCATCTTCCACTCCTTCCTACCCTACTATGGTAAATCCCACACCTGTTATAGCCATACATCAAACTCAAGTAGTTCCACAAACAACAAATCATAATACATTGATGCCATTTACAATGTAGTCTCAATATATAAAATCATTGATAGTGTCTTTCACTACCATAAATCTACTAACTACACATATGGGGTCCATTATGAATCCCCAAGAAACACAAGGGTCACATACCTTCTTTATCCCATTTGTGCCTCAAGTACTGGCATAGATATCCTTTTCTCTATTTGGCCCACAAGTCACAAAAATAGCACAACATCTTTCTTCTATCATGCAATCCATAGTGAGGTTTGTCACCCAAATTTCTCACCAATAATAACTATGATAACTAGCCTTTGGCCTATAGGGCAACTACATTGATAATGACTAGATCCAATTTTGAAAGGAAGGATAGGTCTAAATACACTCCACTACTGCTAAAACCATTCAATATGTTAGACAAATTATTGAAAAGTGAACATATCCAATACAAGTAGATGGCTAAAGCTTATCGAAAGAAACATGATAGACTTTGTGAAGTAGCCAAGGATCCCACTAGAACAATAAAAGATAACCCACCACTATCTAAATTCTTCAATACAGACTACTTTTACCACTATCATCAACTACCTGGTCATGACACAGACTTCTGTCTTGTGCTAAAGGATGACTTGCAAAAGATGATAGATAGGAAAGAGTTGGTTCTAGATGCATCCAATCCTATTTGACCTAAAAAAAAATTGATGCAAGTATACAAATATCCATTGAATGATAATAATGCTACATATATCATATCAATGTTTAATGTAGATCATAATCAAAGATCCTTGAGAGAACAATTTGTGACTCATATGTTCCCTTATGGTAAAAGGGCTTTTTTAGCTTCCACTAGGTCAAGATCCCCTTTTATCATAAGGAGACTATCAGAAGTGGCTCCAAAAGAATCATTTATAAATAAGGTGCCCTAGCCCACTGTAGCCCAACCAATCAGAACCTCACCAACTAATAAAATCATCTAACAACCTTGTGTGGTGGCTAATGTTATTGCTTCTTCTTCACAACCAAAAATTGACAACCAAAAGGCTCCAAATAAGCAAAAGAAGAAGAAAAAGAAAAAAAAATCCAATAATAAGCCCACTCCCATATCAGCCATACCCATGACCTCCTCTACTTAACCCACTCTGAACAACAAACCATAGGATAATCCCAAAGCTCATGGCCAAAAGAATGAGAAGAAGCTTCAACAATCACAACCTAAAATTGAAGTACACATTCTAGGGTGCATGAAGGAGGTGAAGCACAATTGAGGTGACAAGCCCATAGCCAATGAGAAAACCTTCCTCAATGCGATAGATCAAGTTAGACAATCTCCTAAGCAAAAGAACACTACTATAAGCTTGTATGAATTAATCATGACTTCTACCATACATCGTGAGATGTTATTCAAAATGTTGACTTCTATCACTATTAGTGAGGATATGCCCACTAATGAGGAATCCATCCATCCAGTAATGATTCCTTTCACATCTAGGGAAGGCAAGTTGACACCCTTGACATTTCACAATAGAAAAATTAAGGTTAATCCCCAGAGTGGAAAAATTACTAGGGCTCATTTTTTCATAACCATATAAGTAGGAAAATTTAAAGTACATTTAGTGTGTGTAGATGATGGTGTAGCTACTAACATTATATTGTGCACCATAGTTGAACAATTAGGCTTGATAGAGCAAATACCAAAATTTTCAATAGCTACTCTGAAATCTTTCAATGGATTGAGGGTTACTATTAAGGGTTTTATCTTCTTAGATTTTGTGGCAGGGAAGAAATTTCTCATAATTGTAAGTTACTTGATGGTAGAGGAGATGTCTGGGTTTAACCTTATCCTAGGAAGATCTTGGTTAGCTTAGTTATGAGCTGTGTCTTTCCCATCCATCAAGATATTCACTTTTCTTATGAGTAAAGTTAGATAATCATTCATGGTGATAATGTAGTTCCCCTAGCTATCAACAACATGGACATAGAGTAGGGTTCTAAAGTGGAGTTTTAAGAAGAAACTCCTAGGCATGAGACCCAGCAACCCAAGAGAGACCAGAAAACCAATGACAACTATGATAGGTAGTAAGATTCATTGTGAGATGAATTCCCATTTAACATCATTAGTGAATACACACTTGTGTAGAGTAGACCTTACTCATTTCATAATCTTTCAAAAATTAGGAAGAGTCTACACACGTGAAGTACCCCCTGACCCTTCTACACAATGTCCCTATAGCCATGTCCTTATAACCATATAGCCAGTAGCCATATAGCTTAGCCTCTCTTTGTCAATTTGTTATGCTTGTTTGTGCATTTTATTTTACTCTTCATGCAAGTATCCTAGATTTATACTTTTATTTCTATTTTACTTATGTATTACAACCTTTCTTTTCCATTAATTTTATACATGACAAAAACAAAAATCTTTAAAAAAATTGTAAAGTTTGAAAAAACCATAATAATTTAAGAAATATAATTTTTACCAAAAAAACATATAACTCTGAGGGCCTACCATGGCCTAAAACTAGCAAACCATGGCTTGCTGAGGTCTTAAACCAACATTATGACCTATTGAGGCCTTAAATTGTCATCACAATTTGTTAAGACTTTACACTAGCACCATAGTCTACTAAGACTTTAAACTCATGTTACAGTTCACTAAGACTTTGAACTGGCATTGTGGCCCACCACAACCTTAAACTAGTGATAAATTTATAGCCTATCATGCCTTTTCTTTTATTAAATAGAACAACAACAAAAAATAATGGCAAGTAACCCTTCCTTATTCGTAATCCTATAGTTCTCATCATAGCCAACATCGCCATAGTTCGTATAGATAATTTCAATGTTTATAATCTTAGAACCTTAAAATAATAAAGCAATAACAACATATATAGCCAAAACCAAAACCAAAAACTTAAAATTTAAAACATCTTAAGATAAAATAACATAGCCATGGCCACATTGTGTGGCATAAATGTTAAAACTATCAATCATAAATAATAAGATGTCTACAATTCAAGTACTAGCTAACATAAGCCATACAAATTCAAACATAAAATTAAATAAATACTAAAAACTATCTCATCATGCATTTGATGGTGCCAAAGGGGCATTCGGAGGAGGAGGTGGTGGTGCATCATCATCATCATTGCCTACACCACTAGGGCCACAACATCATAAAATTCCTGTAAGATAGCAACACACAACTAGTTAGTAACTCTAATATCCAAAATCATAACATGAACAAAACATATAAAACCAAAAAGATAGACTAAAACTTAAATGCAAAACATAAAGGTTATCATACCTGTGGAGAATCCAGCTCTTGGGGAAGATGATGAAGGCCAGTCTTGAAACATTGAAGAATCTAGTCTTCTATCATATTGGCCCAATTAATATCCCCTAAATTGATGCCTGTGAGGATGTTGGTTCTATCCACATCCATTCAATATGGTCGCTCCTATGAGATTGTAGCCATATTAACCTAATTTGCAGTTGTAGTGATTTATCAAGTAAGAGACTCAACCACTATTAGAGTGCTTTCAAAGAGGTTAAAAACACTCTTAGCTTGAATGCCCTAAATAAATATCTCTTTCTTTTTCCATTTAGTTATCTTCTTCTTCAACCATTTCAAATAGGCATATCATATCCTTCTAATCTTGTACCTTTTAAGAGATCAAGTCCATCTACATTTGTTGCATATGAAACTCTTGGAAAAGAGCAATCCTATCATGGATAGTGTGATAGTAGTAGGCCCACATGATTTGCTTGGTCTATAAGGCCCCCAAGTTCTCCACTTGGACCTTCATGAAGGCCTTATGCTCCTCAAGATTTTGGATTCTCTCAACTTACCTTTTATTTTCCTTCTTAAAGATCATAACCTACTCCCATAAGGATTCATTAGACCTTTGAATCTTCCATGAAGCCTTAGCACATGAAGTCACTATATTAGTGGCAATTTCATAACGCTTTAAGGGGACATGTGTGGTGTCAAAAGGAATTTTGGGTAAGGAGTCAAATTCCATGTCTTGGGCTGGATCCCATGTGGTTGATGACACTAAAACAAGAAAAATAATAATCTTAAAATCAATATACAATATAGCCATGACATAAAATATATATCATATAAAAATGACTAAAGCATATCAAAACATAGTTCTTATCAATTTTGGGCGCAACTTGTTACAACTGGCCAATGATGTCCTTTGCCATTTCATGCATTAATTCTATATTTTTTGGCACCTCTACCCATGATTTCATGCATAACAAAGGTACAAGGGCCTTTGTTGCTAGCTCAAGAATTATGATAACAATAACAATTGTTAGATAAGTAAGAACTCTAAAACCAAAAATAAAACTATAGGAAATAACAATTGGAGCATAAGTATACCTATGCTCTCCACTTCCTTCTCATGATTGTCTTCATCATCATTAGGGATTTCGATCAGAGACTCCTTGAGTAATGGCCCACTGAACAAAGAATCAAGATCACCCATATCTTATTGCAAGAGTGCCTCCTCTACCTACCTCTATTCATCCTCTACTACAACCCTACATCTTTGCTCTTCCTATTTAGCATGTCTATGTGCCTCTTCTGCTTGCCTTTGTTCTTCTTTTGCAGTAGTAACTTGGGCTACTAGGTTCCATCATTGATCTGTAGCCATAAACCCTTAGATAAATTAACAAGAATAACCATAGAACAAAAACATAACCCAAAACATAATTGAAGAAAGGAAAAGAAAACATAGTAGAAGTATACCTGTGATTACCTGGTCCAAGTGTGGGATCTTGAAGATAATATTTTTCTTGGAGGAAGGCTCTACTAGTGGTGCTTCCTCTATGGGCCTCTTCAAATTAGCACTAGCAACTTTGATAGCTTCAACATGCAATTTTTAAGCCCTTTTGATGTTTACTAGAAACGTAAGAGGTAACTCCCTTGTGCTATTAGGGGATTCACACTAAGTAACATCAAGATCCTTGGTTGTCATGGATAGTGAATCTCCCATACCCTTTGGTAGATTTTGGACCCTCATGATTGGATAAAGATGCTTTATCCAAGGCCTAAAGAGTTTCCTTGGGATTTAACACATCCATGATCCACCTCTCCTCACCACCAAAAATTCTACAAACGTCTTCAAATAGCCTACAAAAAATTCATGGTGCATGTGGACTATTGTGGAAGAGTATATATGAATTTTGAGAATTTCCTCTTTGAGGCTCATAGCCAAGGAAGTAGCCTAGTTAAAACAAGTCTCCTCCATCATAACCTTCTTGAAGGTTCATCCTTGCACAATGCCAATCACCTTCTTTTGTGATAATAGTTTAGGGAATACCCTGGATTTGAACAAGGGATAAGACCCTTTTGCATCAAGGTTCGTAAAGCTACTGGAAGCAAGACTAGAGTGACCCTTGGTAGCACCAAGCCATTCCTGAACCTCTGCACAATGGCCTACCTCTTTCATCAGTTTGGTGGAAACTATCATCCTATCAATGAGAATACCAAATAAGTCATGGAAGGTAGATGAACTAATGAAAATAGTGATAGATTGGCCCCATACTGTAGTGTGGAACACTTTAGATCTTTCATCAAAAGAGTCAATGGTGTTTAGCATCTTTGTAGAAGGGATGACAGGTTTGGGCACCATGAAGATCTCAAGCAAACCTACATGAGCAATGTTTTTTTTGAATGTCTTTAGATGCATTATCCAGTAATCATTTCTATATTGGTTCCACCTCACCAAACTTTAGCATGAGGTTCTCCACAAAATGTATGGTAAGAAGTATGATAACATCTGTCGAATTGGAAGGCCCTATAAGCAAAAGATAAGTGTTTGGTGTCAATACAACTATGTTTTATCCATAAAAAAATAAATAAATAATTAATTAATGAAAGCCTAAGTAACCATAAAACCTTTAGCATAACAACATACCCAATTTCTCACTCTTCTTCTTCCTACTTGGAAAAGCTTGTGTAGTGGCCCAACAATAATACCCATATCTTTGATATCCTTAGGGGGCATCCACTAGCTATGTGCTATTTTGGTAGCCATACACTTCTTATAAACAAGGTTAAATCTAGTTGGATATTCATTGAACTCCCCTCTTATCTACTCAAAAACAACATGTCTAATCTTGGGGCCTTTGGTGAAATCATTCAATGCGGTATGCACCACTGCCAAGGTTTGATCATTCTTGATCAAACCTTGATCATTGACATTGTACGTACAAGACATGTATAAAAACCAACAAGTTAGAAGAGAGAAGATTAAACTAGATAAAACCAAAATATTAAAACCTATAATAGCTATGCTTACCCTTGTAATCAATACATAGTTCTTGTAGGATTTTGGAACAAAGAGTGGACTCTTTGTAACACCATCAAAGTATTAATCATATTGCATCAAGTACCATGGACTGATGAAATCTGCTAGCTCTCTTGCAAATCAGGTCTCTGGTCCATCGATAATGCAAACTTAGGAAGCAAAGTATTCATGATAATCATAGCCACTTTCTTAAATAACTATGACCACATCATCACACTAAAGTTTTGGGGAAGATAGGCAAGAAAATTCCTTGCCCCTTGCCAAATTCATGTTGACATCTTTTTCAATGTCAAGTCAAGGAGAGGGCTGTGGTATGTAAGTTAATTGAGGAAGCAGAGGGATGTGGTCCATAAGTTAACTAAGGAAGCAAAGGATGCCAACTAGCTCAACCACAATGAGCACTAGCTTGAGTAGGATCCTACAGGGGGAAAGTATAAAAAAACAACAACATTAGCACAACATTTTAGCACTCAGAACATCTTAACAAATTTTACACATTCTAGTGAGGGGTGAAATTAGCTCCCATAAAAAGCTCTAAGGTGTTGGTCTAAATTTTATTAAGTCACAAAAAAAACCATATTACTGCAATCTCTCCTAGAATTTATAGCCAAAATTTTCATAATAAAAGCATCACAACCAAGATTATGCCTTAGCACAAAACATGCATTTAGAAAAAGCATCAAAACATAGAAAAATTGTCCATAATAAGAATAAGTAAAAAAATTAATAAAAATAGTAAAAATCTTTTAAAAAAACAAACAAAAAATAAAATTTACAACATTAGTTATAATCTTGAGGAGCATGGAGGTTGATAATTTCAACTATGACAACCACACCCATCCTCAAAGGGGTAAAGTGCTACAACCAAATTTAGACAAATTAACATAACCTCACCATAAAATTCTTAAAAATCATATTAGATCCAATTTCAATGATTCCACCATGGAAGAAAACCTGAAATCATGAACTTTCTAGCCATGATTGTTACAACTAAAAGCATGTAACCATTCTTGTACAAAACATAGCCAAAAATAACAAAACTGTAGCCATTAACATCAACCCCCATTCATGCAGGGTTAGGAAAAAATTCATGTAAGCTTCAAACATAGTGATTCTACCACCATTTGAAAGAGTGAATCAAGCCCTACACATCCACACTCAATAAAAATTCAAAACCCCTGCCAATATTTTAGAAAAAATTCATTAATGTTGACGAAAATATAAAAAATGGTACAAACCCTTAATTACACAAGCAAACCAAAATAGCCATAACATGACCAATAGAACTCCAAATTAAACAAGACCATAGCCATTTCAAAGCTTAAATATAACACTAAAAACCAAAGATGTTAAATTTTGCAAAAATCAAGCCATTTTTCTAAAAAATGATACACAACATAACTTGCTTTTTCGAACCAAAAAGCATAAAAAACATGAATTTGACATTATATAGCCATATATTATAGCCAAAATATCCAAACCAACATCAACTCATTAAAAAAAACATCAAAATAATGGGGTATGATGTCATTAGAATTGAATTTTAATGAATCCTTAGCTCTAGATCTAAAAAAATGGCCCCAACATGAGATTTTTAGAAAAAACACTTGAAAAAGCAAGCCTAATTTCAAAAATGTTATTTACCTAAGTAAAAATAGCAAAATAACCATAGATCTGCATGAAAATGGTCAAATTGTGATGTGGTATTTTGTTATAATTCCATTTTATTGACTCCTTTTGACTAGATCTAAGAAAAATGGCCCGTTTCTACCATGAAAAGCACAAAAATGGCTAGAATACCATACAAAAGGCAAAGAATGTCCTTTCTTGGAACTGATGAGGAAGTCACTTGGATGGAAATAGCCTTGGGAAAGGTGGAAACCCTTTTGGTAGCTTCATTTGATATTTGAATGTGTGGATTTTTGCTATTTTTCTTCATATTGATGATCAACATTGGGAGGAGAATTGAAATATGAAGAGGGTAGAGCCTCAACACTAGGAAAAGGAGAGAAGGGAAGCTTCAATGCTAAAGGTTGATAAGATCTACTATAAAAAAATGGATGCAAAGGCTCTTCTTCATTGCGTTAATTAATAGAATGCTAACTTATGATGAGTTTTCATAAGTTTGGGCATTAGAAACACATAAAACCCAACATTTCCACCCTAAACCCCTACTTGCTAATTCTATGTATGACCACTCCACATACACTAAACTCTAGGAGGGTAGGAACAAAAAATACCTTTATTTTTTCCTTAATTTTTTACTTTTTAAATTTGTAAAACCATGGGCCTTACCCTACGCCCTCACACATGCTACTTTTTGGGTTGGTAGCTATGTCAATGTTGGGGTTTGATCCCTTCAACACATAGAACCACACCTAAGCCTCAACTCCCATGCATCCACATTGTGGATATCATACTCAACGTGGAAGCATGTCTTCCACCCCTTAAAAACATAAAAAGATAACTTTCTTGGCCATTTTTAGCAATTTCTACATGCACTATTCAACCCTAATCTCTAAAAGGGAATCAAACTTTTCTAAAATAGTCACTTTGGGTGTATTCGCTAGTTCATTCCCCTTGGGGAGGGAGGGGGTGGGTTTAGTATGGAAAAAAAGAGGGTAACCCTCATTCATACCCCACATTACCCACTACACATAGATCGATCCCCTAGAAGAAGCCCACACAACTAAGAGCCTATGCAATCACTCTTGACCACCCCTACACCTTGGAAAACCTAGTGAAAAGTGGTTAAAACCTTTTAATTTGCTAGTTTTACATTGGGGGGAGGCCTCATCTATGCTAAGTACTTTGACTTAGCATGGATGAATAGGAAGTACTACAAAATTACATAAATCAACCACCTAGTTACTATAATTGACCTTTATACTCTTGTATAACCTCCAATAGCCTATCTCTTGCATTCAAACAAGCCAATTTGCAACTTTGTATCATATCCCATGTTGGTAAATTCCTCCCTCCATGCCATTCGGTGTAAGGCCAACATGGGGGTTTAAGAGGATATGCCATCTAATGACCATACTTCTTGAATTGAGAGTCTTGCTACCTCTCTGTGACCTCCAGTAGTTGATAATCCCTTAGGTTCTCACCTCCTTGGGATCCTCCATGCTAACACATCCCCCTGGAGAAGATGGGATGGGGTGAGGGGGCAGCCCTCAACATGGAAACAAGGGGGTAACCTTTAAAATCAATTTACAAAACTAAAAACTAATAACATTTGATCTTGGACAATGCTTAGTAGCTTCGACAACCTTGGGAATGCACATGCATGCCCAAAACTAGTCCAAATTCATCAAAATTAGTTCCTTGGAGTCTTTCACACTAACACACCCTCATGAGTGGAGGTCTTAGCATGGAAATAAGGGGGTAACCTTGAAAATGCATTAAATGACTAGAAAAGTAACAAGTTTCGACCTTGGGAAATGCCCAGTAGCTTTGGCAACCCTGGGAATATACATGCATGCCAAAAATTGGTCAAAATTCATCAAAAATTAGCCCATTGGAGTCTTTCACACTGACACACCTCCTTGGATGGGGGCTTAGCATGGAAAAAATTGGGTGACCACTTGGGCAATGCCTAGTAGCTCTGGCAACCCAGGGAATGCACATGCATGCCCAAAACTAGTCAAAATTCATAAAAAAGCACTTAAAGTCTCCCATGTTGAAAAATCCCCTAGAAGGGGAATCAATTTGGAAATAATGGGGTAACCTTGAAATTGCATTAAATGACCACAAAATTAACAAGTTTTGATCTTGGGAAATTCTTGGTATGTCTGGCAACCCCAGGAATGAACATGCATGTCCAAAACTAGTCGAAATTCATCAAAAATCAATCCCTTGAAGTCTTCCACACTGACACACCCTTTTGGAGGGGGAGCTTAGGATGGGAACAAGGGGGAAACCCTAAAAATGCATCAAATGACCTTAAAATTAACAACTTTTGACCTTGGGCAATGCCCAGTAGCTCCAGTAACCCTAGGAATGCACATGCATGCCCAAAACTAGTCAAAATTCATCAAACATAATGCCCTTGGAGACTTTCATATTGACACATCCCCTTGGAATAGGGTGAGGGGCCTCAGCATGGAAATAAATGGATAACCTGAAAATGCATTAAATGACCTCAGAATTAATAATTTTTGACATTGGAAAATACCTAGAAGCTTTAGTAACCCAAGGAATGCACATGCATGCCCAAGACTAGTAAGAATTTATCAAAAATAAAGCCCTTGGAGTTTTTCATGTTGATACATATCCTAGAGGGGGAGGTGAGAGGGGGGGGGGGGGGGGGAGGGGTGAAGAGGAGAGGGGAGGGAAGGCTTAGCATAGAAACAAGGCGGTAACCTCAAAAATTAACAAAATAACATTAAATCTAGCAAATTGTGATCTTGGGTGATGTCTAGCAATCCCAACAATCTTAGGAATGCACATGCATGCCCAAAACTAGTTAAATTCATCAAAAATCAATCCCTTGAAGATTTATTTCCATGCTGACACATCCTCTTGTT
>MNCI01006555.1:681161-712516 GCA_015680685.1 Gnetum montanum | reverse complement strand
GGGATGGGGCTTACCATGAAAACAAAGGGGTAACCATGAAAATGCATTAAATGGCCTCAGAATTGACAAATTATGATCTTTGGCAATGCCCAGTAGCTCCAATAACCCCGAGAATGCACATGCATGTCCAAGAGTGGTCAAAATTCATCAAAAATTAATCCCTTGGAGTCTTCCACACTGACACACCTTCATGGAGGGGGGCTTAGTGTGGAAGCAAAGGGGTAACCCTAAAATGTAATAAAAAAGCATTAAAACTAATACATTTTAACCTTGGGTGATGCCTAGCAACCTCAGTAATCCCAAGNGGTGGGGGGGGAGGGGGGGAAGAGGGCTTATCATGGAAATAAGGGGGTAACCCTGAAGATGCAGTAAATGATCTTAAAAATGATAAATTTTGATCTTTGGTGATGCTTAATAGCCCTAGCAACCCTGGGAATGCACATGCATGTCCAAGACTGGTTGAAATTCATCAAGACTCAGCCCCTTAGAATCCTCCATGCTAACATGCCCCCTGTAAGGGGGGCTTAGTATGGAAACAAGGAGGGCTTAGCATAGAAGCTCCAAAACTCTTGTTTTTTTAGGCCCAAATAGCCTAGAAATAGCCCTAACTAATTTCTAAACCCATCTAATAGCCTTGTAGCCCTAAATCATGGCCCACTAAGGCCTATGACAAAAATCATCCTATTTTGACGTATGATTGGCCATGAATGACCCTAGATAGCATGTTGTACCATATGATTCAAATTGCTTTTTGATCTTATGTTGCAATATTAACCCTTATAGCCTTTTTATAGCCTTAACATAGCCTTATGCTTCCCTTATCTATTTTATTTGACCATGTTTAACCCTTTATTGGTATCAAATAGTAGGGTTTGGCCTTCCCTAACCACTGTTTGGCATAATGTGACCATGGCTTGCTATGGACTGAAACTAGTATCATGGTCCATTAGGGCCCAAAACTAAAAAGACCATGATCCTTGTTGGCCATTTGTAGCCTTATTTCTTGTATTTCCTATTTTTTGACCTTCATTTGGCCCTTATTGCACTTTGTTTACTTGATTTATAGCCTTGGGTAACCATTTTTGCACTAGAATAGCACATATTTGCATATGTTTTATAGCTTTTTAGCATTGTTTATTCATTTTTATCCAGGTGCCACTTAATATGCTTTTGGTATGAGCACCTAGGAGTTGATTAGTTTAAATTTGAGCCTAAATGGACCTCATGGTAATATAAAACTATATATTAACCCTAATTACCTAGATCTTGAGCTTGAGAGTCTTGTTGACGACATAGCCTCAATAGAGAAACCTCTAGAGTGGCCTAAAAACCTAGTCAAAACCCTTGACTTAGATGTGGGCAACATAATTTAAGACTCTCTAGCTAAGGCTCCTATCATGATACACAGTGGTAAGGAGAAAACTCTTAAACTAAGTTCTACACTAGAACTTCAATAGTCTCAAGACATCACCAAAGTCCTACAAGGCAACATTAAGGTCTTAGCTTGGTCATATGAAGATATGCTAAGACTAGACCCACACTTAGTACAACATAACATCATATTGGACTATAGCATTAGACTAACTAAGCAAAAATTATGTAAGATAAGACCTAATTTGGCCTTGGTAGTTTGTGATGAGATCTTGAAGGTCTACCGAGCTAGTTTCATTAGGGCTATCGACTACACAGAATGGGTTTCCAACATAGTGGTAGTTCCTAAGAAAAACAAGAGCATTTGTATTTGCATAAATTTTTGAGACCTAAATAAAGCAACTATTAAGGATGACTTTCCATTACCTAGCATTGATTAGCTCATCGATACCATGGATAGGCATGCCTTATTATCCTTTATGGATGCATTGTCAGGATACAACCAAATTAGGATCAATCCTGAGCACCAAATTAGCACAACCTTCATGACTCCTTGGGGGAAATTTTGCTAAAAAATGATGTCCTTTGGCCTTATGAATGCAGGAGCAACCTATCAATGAGCCATGACTTATATCTTTAGTGATTACATGCTATATTTGCTTAATGATTATGTAGATGACATAGCTGTTAAGTCTAAAAAGACTAATGATCATGTTAATGACCTAGATCTTGTGCTTAAATGGTGCCTTAAATATGAGCTTAGGATCAATCCTAAGAAGTGTATCTTTAATGTCAATACTAGAAAGATGCTTAGCTTTGTGATATTTGAAGCAGGGATACAGGTCGATCTTGATAAGGTTAAGGCCATATCCAAATTAGTAGTGCCTACCAACCTTAAAGAGCTTTGGAAATTTCAAGGTAGATTACAATTTATTCATAGGTGTATCTCTAGGCTTATGGATAAGTTACAACCCATGCAACACTTGCTTAAGAAATGGGTTCACTATGAGTGGACGGTTTAATGCCAAGAGGCCTTTGAAAATTTTAAGCAAGAGTTGACACAACTATTGACAGTCTATTCTTAGTAAGAAGGTAGATCATTTTACATCTACCTAGCCATCTCTGACATATCCATTGCCTCTCTACTCTTTTAGAAATGAGATGATGAAGTGAAAATGTTAGTATACTATCTTAACCATGCATTAGTTTCCCATGAAACTTGATACATTGAAGTCAAGAAGTATTATCTGGCACTAGTCTTCTCATTGAAGAACTAGCGATGCTACCTCGTTAGAAGCCAAATTAATGTCATTTGCAAAGATAACGTGCTTAGATTCATAATGACCAATATCTATGAGAGTATTCATATAGCTTAATGGAAATCCATAATCATAGAGTTTGACCTTCATTACATCTTTCCATCTTTAACTAAAGGTCAAGCTATAGCTATACAACTTATCATTTTACTTGTTGATGACCAAGCAACCATATATTTTGAGTTCCTCGATGAACATATTAATATTGATAGACATTTCTTAAGGATTATGAGGTAGTCATGCACTTTGATGGAGCTTTAATTTCCCATGGGGTTAATGTTGTTGCCATCATAACATTTCCATTTGATCAAATCAAACCTTTCGCCTATTATTTTGAGTTCTTGTGTACCAATAACATAGTGGAGTATAAAGGTTTCATTAGGGAAATGATGGTAGATCATGACCTAGGGATTACATGCTTAATGATTAAAGGTGATTCCCAACTTGTGGTTAACTAAGTAACGAAAGTCTATGCATGTAAAGCCAAGCACTTAGAATCATACTATGACCTAGGTAAACAATTGTTACAATAGTTTGTAAATGTTGATATCCAATACATACCTTGAAATGAGGATGCAATTGGCAATGCAATTGCAACATTAGCTCTCAGTGTGATGTCAGATGTATTTAGTAAGTTGCCTACCTTAACTGTGAACCATGTTGTTTCCATCACACAAAACACTAAGGATAACTTTGTTGCTATCATCCATACTACTCCTTCTAGAGAGTGGTATGATGATATCAAATTTTACCTTATGCATGGTGAGTCTTTGCAAGGCCTGATTGTTGCCCAAAAGGATGCTGCACAAAAAAGATCAAAGTAATATCTCATCATAAGTGATAACACATTATGTCGACGATCCTATGATGGTATATTACTAAAGTGCTTAAGTAAAAGTAAAGTCAAAATAATAAAAGAGGAGGTTCACAAGGGTGTTTGTGGAGGACATATACGACCATGAGCCATGGCTACTAAGATTAGGTGGCTAGGTTACTATTGGTCCCATATGGAAAATGACTACATGCAAAAGGTTAAGCATTTTGACATGTGACAATGACATAGTAACTTCATACATGTATCACCAACAAAGTTGCATAATACTTAGATCACTTGGCCATTTCAATGATGGGGGTTGGATATCATTGAACTTATAACAACCAAGTCTTTCATAGGTCATAGCTTCATCATCACTACAACCAAATACTTTACGAAGTGGGTTGAGGCTATTCCCTTAAGGAAGACTACATCATTTATCTTAGATAACATTGTAGCCTATAGAATGGTCTATTGCATGACAACTAGAGCAACCCCTTATAGCTTAGTTTATGGTTCTGAAGCTATATTACCTCTTGAATTTTAGGTGGCATCAATTCTAGTAGCCTTGATTGACTTCATCAATGATGAGAAAAATAAGGAGTTGTGGATGGTGGCCCTAGACTCAGTGGAGGAGCAATGTATGCAAGCACTTGCTCACATTGAACATTATCAAGAGAGGTAGAAATGACAACACCAGCATAACTTGACCAAGAATAAGACCAAGGAAGGTGATCTAGTCTTCAAATCTATTCATTCTTAGCCAATTGGAAAGGACCTTCATAGTTACCAAAGCCTATGGAAATGGAGTATTCAAGGTAGCTAATATGGGTGGGAATGAGCTAGCCAATCTAGTCAATCACTTCTATCTAAAGTCATATTACATGTAGTTGATGGTCATCAATAAGCAAGGCTACTCTAGAATGGCTTGTTAAGGTCTTAAACTAGCATCATGATCCATCGAGGCCTTAAATTAGCAATATGGCCTACTAAGGCCTTAAACTAGCAACATGGCCTACCATGGCCTAAAATTGGTAACAACATGATCTTATAGGTCCTAAAACTGGTACTATAGTCCATCATCGACTTAAACTAGAAACATTGGTAACCTGAGTGGCTTGTTTTTATTCTCCATGTGGTCTATATATGCATTATAATGATTTAACATGCTTTGATTGTTTGGTTTCTTGGTCCTCTTAGAGTTGTGTTTGTTGGATGAAGCCTAAAGCCATTGCAAAGGTGCAACACATTACAATAGCAAATTACCATGTGACCTCAATGTGCAACATTTGGTGAGTTTGTCCTACTGTGTCAAGAGTGCTTGTACCATTGCTCTTCCTCTAACACCACTCCTTGATCCAAGCCTTGTAGCCTAATTATAGTCTTCCATACCTCAAGCAACAATGTTAACTCATGCTTACCACTCATGCACTATAGCTATATAATATGTCCTTAGCATGCTTCATCCTCAAGTCCTCTTGGATGTAACACAATTCATTCTGTGGGAAAACCATTAAGTCCATCAAGCATAACAAACCTCGTTCAATGGGATAACTCTCAAGTCCGTTGAATGTAACACAACTCACTTAACAGGAAAACTATGTTAAATTGGCCCTAGCAATGAGACCCAATGAAGGTTTCACCCCACAAAAAAAATAAGAGAAGCAAATTGCTAAGGGGAAAAAAATGCCTCAAAGCCCAATGGCTAAAAAACTTTTGGAGTGAAGTGCTTGGTGTCTTAAACACATTTGCCAAATGACCAACACTTCAAAATATGTTAGTACAATGCTACAACTATGATGGCAAAACTTGTAATACATTATTAGCCTCCATGACCATCTCCCTAATGACCATAATCATTCCTCTATCACAATCCAATCCCATCATCACAAACACTCTTCGACATGGTTTGACATAACTGGATCATGCACAGAGAGGGAACATTAGTGGTGAAATTATAATGATATTTTGTATTCTTTATCAGTTCCTATTAGGTCAATCCTCTAGACATCAACAAAGAGGGACCAATGAAATAACACCAAATTTCCACCCCATCCAATGAAGCTTGAGGCAATGCTTTATTGTAAATGTCAAGGTTGTAATCCATGAAGGGGAAAACTCATATGTTTCATACTCTTGGGATTGAAAATGCTTCATAAGTGACCAAAGCCTTATTCCCCAAGTGAGAAAATCCATCTAGTGTCTATATTTGGGCTTGGGAAGTTGAAAATGCCTTTTGGAATGCTAAAAATGGTAATTTGATGGGTTTTATGGGGGTTATACTTTTCTCTAGGCTAACACACCCCCTGTAGGAGGTAAGCCAACTAGGAGACTTCAAGGCTAGCATGGAGAAGTGTAGGGGGGAGGGGGGGTTAGAACTTACCTACCCCTCAACATGGAAAGGGGGGTGGGGGGTGTTGATCCAACTTTGATGGGTCAACCCTCACCCCCAACATTGACCATTCATCCCTCTCAACATTGACACTCTTCCTACCTAGTGGGAGAAGGGTCAAATAGCATGCAAGGGACAAACATCTAGGCTGCATGGGGTCTGAACATCACCTAACCCCTAAGCATGATAAATAATTTTTAGTAATTTGGTAGCCAATTTTCAGCCAATCATGTTAGCCATTTGTAGCCAATTTGCAACATGAATCATGGCCATAACCCTATAAAAACCACACCTTGGAATCATGTCAAGGTTCCACACTTTTGCAATTTAGCATCCTTGGCATTTTAGCATCTAAGAGCTCTTTCTTCCTTGGCAAAAACATAGTTCCTTGGTGCGTAACAATGTGGACATTCTTGCAACTTATTACTCCCTATTATTGTCCCTTTTGGATTTGTGAGTTTTTGGTGTCAATGTTACCCCCCCTAGGACCACCAAATCCTAATGTGGTGCACTTTGGCCATCCCAATCCTTAAAATTTCCACAACCCCCAACATTAAACAATGGTATAGATCTCAAAAGAAGACAAAGAAGGTTTGATATCATTAGGAATGGTAGAGATATTAGATCATGGAGTTCATTGTGGCTTCAACAGGATCTAAACCCTTGCCCAAGTGAAGCCCCTTTTGTCCCCCTCTTGGACACTAATTTTGTACATATCTTTGAAATCATTATTTTTTCATTTAATGAAATTTATGATTTTATATTATGTACAATTTTATATCTAATTGTTATATTTTAGTACATTGTTTCATAGATTTCCATATTACTATACTCTTGTTATATCCTTGTTTTGCATCCCCTAAGTCCCTGGGTGATCTTCAAACTATCAAGGGCACCTTGAATTCCATATTTCTTTGTAGAGGCCCTACGGGATTTATGGTTGATACTATGTATAGCTAATAATCCTTGGTTTCTTCTAGCGACTGAGATTTTCCATTGCAACAGCAATGTCCAAAAATGGTATCCAACACATAGTTCACAAATGGCAAAAAAACGTGATCTTTATTTGTTGCCATGTTCAATAGCATGAAATTGATGCAAATCCTCCATTTTCCATCTTTCTTTGGAACTACCTTAAGTGGGCTAACCCACTCGCTATCCACAATTGGATAGACAGACCCTGCCTTGAGGAATTATTTAGTCTCCTCTTTAATGATTTGCTTTAATTTGGGGTTCAATTACCATTGTAGCTACCTCTTTAGCTTAATGAATGGATCCATGTAGATGCAATGTTGGCATATTCTAGTAAGCTTAGGATATGACCAAGAAAATGTTGTTGACCATTTGTTAACCACCTCCAACAACTTCTTTTTTTTATCTAGGAGCAAGGTTGGTATTAATAATAACTAGCTTATCATTTTTTAGAAAAGCATACTCCATTCCATTAGGTAGAGTTTTCAACTTAAAGGGATCTCCAACTCCACCCAATTTGTTTCATTAGGTTCATCAAAGAGTTGGTGATGGATTTGCTTCATCTTGTCCATGCCTTTAATGTAGGAACTTATAAGGATCTTAGTCTATTCCATGCATAAAGTTGAGTTGCTATTAGGTTCAACTATCAACAACTAGGTGTCCTTCTATATTGTGTTTGCTATGTACAGACACCTTTGGATTTTTGTCACATTAGCACATTGTCTGCATGCTATGATTGATGTACTTTTCATGGTCCACAATTTCTGCACATAGTTGCACCTTATGTCATTGTATGTGATGCATGAAACATACTTCCACTTGATAGTTCTAAAATCATTTTCCTTGAAAATCTCCAAGGACAAGTTCCTAATTCTCAACCATGCATCTATTGTGCTCAACCAAGCCCTTCCCATGATGATTGAAAAGTCCCCCTTGTAGTTATCTATAAGAATTATCAAGAAGTTAGCAGGATAGGAACACCCACAAATGGTGGTCATAATATCCTCCACCAATCCCAAGGGAATGGTGATGGAATGGTGTGCAAACTCAAGATAAATGTTGCTCTAGTTGAAAGGAGGCAGGTTCATGGCTTTGTACATTTTATGAGAGACTAAATTAACACTAGAATATGAGTCTAGAAGAGCCTTGCAAGGCTCATTCCTAGTGATTTGCAAGTAAATTAGGAGACTTCTAGTATTAGCTCTTTTCATGTAAAGATGGCCCACATTTATCTAATCAGTGACCACATGGATCAACATTAGAGTATGCACTTTGGGAGGTATTTGGATTGAAGGGTTCTTAAATGATGTAGTAGAGAATGAGGGAGAAGTAGGATCATTAGTAGCAGATGTCTGTGAGGGCTTAGAAGGACTATTGGTTTGGAAGAAAGGTCTTTTTTTAGTTTATTTTCTAAACTACTCAACTAGGGAGCCAACTGTAAGTTAATAGCCCTTGTGGAATTTCTCTACTATAGCTAGGTAAGAATTTCACCCTGCATGGGTGGAGCTAGTGGTAATTGAGTTGAGGAGGGAGGTACATGTGAAGAAGGATGATGAGGGTAGAATGAAAATGGGAATTTCACTCTTGGAGGTTGAGCTTTGTAATACTCAGGAGGATAGTAGTGGTACTAAAACAAGGCATCATTGGAAGAGTCATGTGAAGAAATTGGTTTTTGAACATCCATATGGATCTAGCTACCACTAAGGGTACTATTGTCTTGGTGGTGGTATCCCCCACGACTATGGGTGTTGTCATTGCTAGTACTGGTCATGAGATTAGGATGGAGCTCCACTCAAATTGTAGGCTTGCTATTGGTGGAACTACCTGTAGTTGCCTTGAAGATAAGGCAACCTCATAGGTGCTTGCCTTCTTTCCAATCTAGGATTCAATGTGTACATCCTATACTCTTGTAAGTGTCACAAAATGAGGCAACATCCCTTGGGATGATTATATTGGCAAATGTCACATCCACCATCATCATCTATTTTATACTTCACAACCTCTTCAATGATAGCTACTTTACCCTTATCCTTTTGATGGGAACATTCAACTTCTTTTATTCTCCTTTGGTCACAACCACCACCTTATTCTTTGGACTCTTAAGTAATTCTAAGGGAAGTTTAGAATTTTTCATCCAAAGAATCCCAAATTTTGTCTACTTTGGCTGATATTTTAAAAATATTTTTTTTACCAATAAAGGTTTACATTGCATCACTTTATCAGGTGGTATCTCCTCCTTTTTGTCACAAAATTGGACTTTTCTTTTTTAGATGAAAGGATCTTAGTTGTACTCTTCCATGCTTTTCCTTTTCTCAACTTGCCTTCTTCTTTGGCTACCTGCTCAACCAACCTTTAGATGTAATGGATCTTTAGTTTTGAAAGTCTCCCTTAAGCATAGATCCCAAGAGTTCTTTTCATTTCTATTCTAAGTCCATCTATGATATGGTGGAGCTACTCTCATTAACAAAAGTCATGGCCTGGGTAATTGTATAATACAAAGTAGTATTTGTCCATGAATTCAAAACTTACAAAATTCATTTCTTTGTATTATACAAAGTAGTACTTTGTCTAATTTCTTTGTATTCATCCTTGGATCTATTTCCTCAAATTAGACACTTGGAAGTATGTTTGATACTTGTCATTGAAGAGTTTAAGCATCATACTCCATCATCTAATTGATTTTAGTTCTAAGGACTAGTACAAGCTTTCAACCTCCTTGATGAGTGTCCTAGGAAATAGCTTTAGTTTTTGCCATTCATTTTCAATGTTTTACAAGGCACATGCATCATGAAAGGCTTGAAGATGATTTTTTGGATCTGAGTTGTATCCCCCCTTCAAACTTAGGGATATTTTTCATGTCCAATCATTTGATTCTGCTATCTTTCACATCCCTCATTAGAATCCTCACTACCTCTATAATGTTTAGCATGTTTCTTGTTGAGAGAAAAGGTTCATAATAGTCATATCCCTTGGGATGACCATGATGCCTATGATGCTCTCTACTATCCCTTCTTTCATGGTTATGGACCTCCCTTGATTACCCATGCTCTTGATCTCTACTAGGGCCCTGCTATCATCTCTGTCTTGTTTATCACCTCCATCATAGTCTCATCCTTTGCAGCTTTGGTTGATGTTAAAGGAGGAAGTAGATGTAGGTCTTAAAGGTGAAGGGGGAGGAGAGATAACACCAACATGGTGCCTACTACTCCCTCTTTTTTGGTCATGGCTGCATTCACCATGTTTGTCTTTATCATGGTCCTTATCCTAGTTCCTGCATTGACTCCCTCCTTTTGAGCCCCCATGGTAATGGAACCTATTCTTCCCTAAACTATGAATGTTTATAGTGGATTATAAATTCTAGTTAGGGTCCCCTTCATTAAAGAATAAAGGAGGAGAATTAGTACTTTGAGAACCCCTAGAGAAGGAGTCCTCTCCTTCCTTCTGGCCTAGTAGGAAGAAGGGGTTTGTGAACCATTTTCCCTTTGATGCCTCATAGCCACTCTCCTATTGCTAATATTTATTTCATTGTGCCTCAATGGGATGATAATTACAATAAACATATTCCTACACAACATACTCAACATTGAGCCTTACTATGCCCAATTTCATGAGAGTTTGTAGTAGCATTGCAAGAATTGATTGATCAGGTGAAAAGACAATGTTGCCCTTCATGTTCCTCCACCGTAATTGTTTATCTTGATGCAAGATGAAGATGAATTCTAGAACATACTCATCTAAATGAGTCTAGACCACTTTGCATTACTAGGGCATAGGTGGTTTTGACCCTTCATGTATTTTTTGATTAGAACCACCTTTGTATGGTGGTAGAGAATCTCCCCTATGAGAAGAAGTTGTATCAGATTAGAAGAAGAATAGTGTGATTATATTATTATTCTTATTCTTAATGATGTTTACTTCAGGGTACATTATAATGTCATTATATAATTTTACTAACTTCTAGGTAGTGAACATAGCTAACTAAAGTCCCTAGCAATGATGCCAAAGATGGGTAGTGAATAGTCCCTACGCCCAACTATATGAATTACTAGTGTTCACTAAGCAATCTAGTCAAATTCCATAGACTAGCTCTCTAAGTACACTAAGTCTAGGTAGTGAATCTGACTAGCATGATTGTTGTATTCTTAGTTTCACTTGTGAATGTGAAAGATAGAGTTAAGTGTAACTAAGGCATATGATTTTTATCATTTTATGTTTTTCATTTAATTCACCTAAGTGTTAAAAATAAAGTAATTAAATGTTGAATTAATCTAATGACTAACTAATGGTTAGCTAATCCTAACATAAGCATTTGTTCCCATTTGTTGTATACATCTTGAACACATTACAATGCTACTAGGTTATCAAGCATTAAGTGCTACTGGGATTACCAAACAATAATCATATGCTTGAGATGGTCATACTTATGTGTATTAATTATCTACTATGAATTAATTAATTAAATGCATTAAAGTAAATCACATGAATAATAAATGCATTAAGTAAACATTAAGCTAAGTCCAAGTGCTACAAGGTTTATGAAGAAAGCTTGTCTTTTTTATCAATCACACCAAGGTTCTCATGTACATCAATGCTCGAATAAATATCCGTATACTTCTCATTCCTACTATAGGAACTTAAAAAATATTCTGACTCTAGGAAGATAAACATGCAAGAGTTCAGCTAGCAACTAATGAATGGATGCCATAGATACAACTAGTGAGCATGTATTCATAAGCAAGAGAAGACATTGCATTGACATGTACACATCAACGCAGCAAACCACGCATTGATGGGATCCTATCGACATAGGCCAATGACAATAACTCATAACTAAGTGATCTAATAGACCATTTAAGGTGCTCCAAATCCTTTTTTTATGCCTATAGGATTTGAGGTTGAACTATTTCTCCTTGGAATTTTTTATTTTTCAACACTAAATTTTCCAAGCCTTATAGTTTTTAATGTTAGAAGAAGGACCTATGCCTAAATTCTTCATCATACGCCAACTTATTGGCTAGTGTATTTGTAGTTTCATGGTTGTTTCTTTTACATATGCTAGCTTATTTGTTGATATATTTTTAGCTTATTTAGCTATTTACATGATATAAGCTAACTTATTTGCAATTCTATGTCCTCACAAGCTAGCTTATTTACTTTTTAAAACCTATTTACGCATTATAAGCTAGTTTATCTACTAGCTTATTAACTATTTTTTAGCCTATTTATGTTATATAAGCTAGCTTTTGTGCTAGGTTATCTACAGTTCTATGTCTTTGTAAGCTAGCTTATTTGCTAGTTTATTTGCAAGTTTTTTACTTGCATATGCCAAACAAGCTAGCTTATTTTAAGTCAACTTATTTCAACCAAACAAGCTAGCTTAATTGAAGTTAACCTATTTATCCTCAAAAAAGCTAGCTTATCTAAAGTAAGCCTATTTCACAAACATTAAAGAAATATTGGAAAAATTATATTTTTCTTGTTATAGTTGCAGCTTATACGTTGTAGCCTCACACACTACAACCCACTTACTCTATAGCTTAAATACACTAGAGCTAAATATGCTGTGAACTTTTTATGCTATAGCTTCTTACATTGTAGGTCTATGCCACATGATTTAATTTAATTAAAAAAATTTATTAAAATTAAAATTTTAAAATTAAATTAAATTAAAGATTTCATCAACTCAATTAATTAATTGGTCTTACATATTTTATGCCTTTTACCTCAACTATTCTATTGCACAACATCATTTCCATGGCCTTGAAATAGGAATCTGCTTGTGTATATGACCCTAAGGACTCAGCAATAGTAGATCATTAGAAATTTCTCAAGTAGTTATAACTTAATCCATTACATGTAAGCATTGATGAATAATACTATAAATTTATATGTATAAAAGTCCAAGTAGATTTGTGCATCCCACGTAGAGGGTTTGACTCTAAGCATCACCATAAATTGACTTATAAGGATGGGAAGGAATACATTCCTTTACCATATGACCACATCGAATTATTTAAATTTTACATGCACATGTTAGCATAGCTAGTAAGTGTAGATGGGGATGGTGAAAGTGGTGAAAAGGCTGGTTTAGAGTTTCACCTAGAGGATCAAGATGAGGTCAAAGCTAAATACGAGCTAGATACATTCATAGGAGACATTTTCCAATGATCTATCCTAGAAGTGACTATGTTCAACTCTATGCCTCCCATTTTGGTACTGAAGTAAACTTCCCCTATAACCTCTACAAGCTCAAGTTCCCAACCCACCTCCTTGTTCACCTTAATATTTACATATGCACCCTTCGCTACTATGCCTCAACCTTCACTAGTAATTCACTCTATGCCCCAACCTTCCACAGTGATGGGTGGTCCTTCTTATGGAATACAAATTCCATGTGTATCACATAATCCATTTGTCTCTAATAACCCCTTTTCCTCATGGCCTAATGCAAACATCATTCCCCATGTTTAATCCTCCCATAGTCGTAGTTACAAGACCTCTCCCATCTATACCATTGCTCACTTCATAATCACTAGCCATCCAACAACAATAAGTGTAGCCCTCAAGAGCTCCACAATGTCTATATCAAGCTTTTCAACTAATTCAAGACCTTATTAAGAAGCTACAAAAGTTGAAGGAAGGTAAAACATAAATAGTATAGGTTATGAACTTCTACCAAGATGATCCCATTAGCCCTACCATTCCTCAAATAACCTTACCTACGAGCATGCCTATTCCAAACTTCATCAAATACAATGATGAAGGAGATCCTAATGCATACATTGTCACCTTCTAGTTTGAGTGGCTTCATGTTCCAAGTGTGGCCCCATACAATTCTATGTATTTTCGCTATGTCCTTGAAAGGAAAGACCCTAGACTAGTACCAAACCTTACCTTGAGGTTCTATCTCTTCCCTTAAAGGATTTGATAGCCTTTTTTGTCATCTGCTTTAAATACAACTTGAAGCCCAATAAAACCTTAGACTAAATTATGAAAGCAAGGTAGGGGTCACTTGAACTTGTACAAAGGTCCATTTAGAGATGGAATGCAATGTTCAATGAAATTCTTGAGCCCATCTCTAAGGCCCACCTCTTATCCATCTTTATGAAAGTCATTTATGACTTCATCAAGTCAAAGATTTACTATTTAGAACCTTAATCATTAAAATAAGAATTTTTGCAAATCAAGAACATAGAAAAGGCTATGGAGGCTAGAAATGATCTAACCTATGTGGCCTACAAGAACCAACACTCTAGGAGAGACAAGCATATGATTAAACAAATGCAAATTATTGTTGTCATAGTATCCGAGGATATGAAACAAGAAAAGGGACAAATGTCTCCACCATGTGACACATCTTCTAATTCATCTCAACCACCTACATCATATACTTCTAACTAGCCAAGAAAAAAATTTGAGCATAAGGACATGTCTAAATATACAAAGTTACCTATGAAGTCCTCTGAGCTCCTAGAGCAATTGCTTAAAGACAATCAAATTAAACATAAGCAATTACTTGAGGAAGCTCGCAAAAGGCATGATTATCTTTGTGACATAGTGAGAGATCCAAAAATAGTAACCAAAGATGATCCAAAAGTACCAAAGAACTTTAGTCTTGACAAGTTCTACCATTATCATCAATTGGTTGGTCATGATATTGATTTCTTCCTAGTGTTGAAAGATAATCTTTAGAATATAATGAATTGTGGGAAGTTGGTGTTGAATGAGCCAAACTCTCAAAACACTAACAAAAAATTTTATATTATAGCCTCATTCATAATATCTCCTTGGTCCTCCTAGAGAACCATTCATTGTCAAAATACCACTGCATCCATGAAACCCAAAGCCTAGAGAACCATTTGTCATATGGGTGCCACCACCCTTGGCCCCTAAGAAGCCTTTTTGTTATACAAGTCCTAGCTTCGGTGGAATCAACATCATTACCTAAGAAGAACATTACCAATCCCTATAAGGCTAGGGAACTTTTCATTATTAGAATGTCCTTGCCATCTACAAGTAATCCTATAACAGCCCATGACCAAGGCTTACCTATAGTGGCAAATAACTCAATACTTGGCAAGAGATCATCATAACAATAGTGATGAATATAACCCATCATTAAACCAACAATGAAGACCATTGAAGGTAGCCAACAACAAAAGGCTTGAAGACAAACATCCATGGACAAGGGGCCCAACACATATACTTTGAAGCTTGAGCCAAAAATCTTATGAAGGATTGAGGAAATTAAAACCACCAAGCCTAAAGCATTACATGCCAAGAAAAAGAATTCCCTTACAATAATGGAACAAGCCAAATAATCTCTCAAACAAAAGAACATGTTATTAAGTCTATACAACTTGGTCATGACTTCTCCTACTCACAGAAATGCACTAGCTCAAGTATTGACTTCTATTGTTGTGAGTAGAGAGACATGCCCATTAATAAGAAGTTTATCTACTCAATCATTGAGAAAGTTTCACTTAGGGAAAATGGGCATCAACCCATGCTCACATTTTGTGATAGTGAGGTAAAGACTGGCTCATGAAAATAGAGAGCATTATCCACTCCTCTTCTTATTACTATATGTGTTGGTAAGTTTAAGGTTCATTGTGTTCATGTGGATGATGAGGTAGCAATCAACGTCATACCATACATCATTGTAGAGAAACTAGGCTTCACCAAAAACATCTAAGGAACCACTACCTCTACACTCAAGTCATTCAACGAGTCATGACTAGCAATTTGAGGTTCTATCTCCTTGGATTTCATTGTCAGAGAATGGTTTCCTACATTTTTCAATGTTCTAGTGGTCAAAGAAACACTTGGGTTTAACTTGATCCTAGGAAGGCCATGGTTAGAAAAGATTTAGGTGGTCTTATCTCCTATACACTAGGAGATCTACTTATCATAAGAAGGCAATGAAATTATTATTCATGGGAATAATATGTATTCACCATATGTCAACAACATCAACATTGATTAAGGTTTGAAGGTGGAGTTTCAAGAGAAAAACTCCAAAACTCAAGCTAGGGCTCGTGACAATAACATTAATAACAACAATGTTAATGCTAGCTCTAAAATGCTAAGTGGTCAACAAAAATGCCTATTGATTACCATATTGGGTAGGAGGAATGGTGAACATACAACCAAGGGGTTCCTTGATATATTAAGGATCAAGCAACAAAATTGTAATAAATGTCTTAGCCCTTCCATTATTAATCATTGTGTGCCTATATTTGTAACCTTATACCATGTTTTCATGTTCATTCTATTCCTTTATTTTATTTTAATATTATCTCACATTTGGTAGAAAAACTATCGATGGCCTGCCATGGCCTAAAACTAACAACAATGTGGCCTACTAGGGCCTAAGGCCTAAAACTAGTTTACTTGTCGACTTTCCTCGTATATTTTTTACATTTTTAACTTTATTACTCTAATTTTATTTTGTAGCATTAATAGAAAACTTAAAATGAAATATAAAAAATATAAAATATAAAAGCCTAAAAAGTTTAAAGGAAATAGTAGCCATAGTCACACCATGTGACAACAACCAAATAATATCAAAATGTCCATGTGTCTATAGCCATAGTTGCATTGTGCAACATACAACAACAAGAAAAATACATGTTCTCTATGGTCACTAGAGTTAATTGAAAAAACTATAAAAATACCACAAAGAAAAGCATAATAGGGTACAATTGTCCCCATAGTAGTCAAAGTTAAATTGTGGGGGATCATCTACATTAGAGTCAATCACCATCATAGCCTGGGGCCTTGGGACAAGTGGAAAGATGTTGCATTGCCTTTGGGTAGCATGGACTTGTGAATTGTTGTTGGGCCTTTGCCTACCACTCTACTTCTACCTCCACCTCAGCCTCCTCCCTCCTCATGTGCACCTTGCTATCCATGTTCTATATTGGCCACCTTTCCCATGCATTGCCACTACCATGTGTTGTCATAATTGCATAGCTAGAAATCCTTCATTACCTCCTAGAAACCCTTGTTACTGCCACACAAATGTGTTGTTCTTTTCACTCTGCTATTGTTGCGACATGGTGCTACCACTTCTTGCTACTCTGCTTGCCACCACACTAGCACAAGCCCCATGATGGTCAATTCCCTCAGAGGCTATAAATGCTAACCATGACTTCTGCACTAGAACAAAAGCCCTCATGCACTATAGTCCATCGAACCCTCATTGGCACCACTACCCTATGTTGTTGCCCTGTGCTCACTATTTAAAGTGCTCCAATATTTTCATCAATGAGAAACATAATGCCCATGTCATAGATTTTGGATTATCTCTAATGGGTCTTTTCTGTTCTAATAATCCATTATCTAATCCCTTTGCTATGATCTTTGGCATACCTAGATACATAATATTATAAGTTGCATTGTCTCCCAATGAAGAGTTATGATGTTTACAATTTTGGGGTTTTACTGTTGAAGATTTTGAGTGGAAGAAAGACCATTGATATGAAGCATGAACCAAGAAATGTTATGGAGTGGGCTGTGTAAAAAATTAACCATGAAATGGAGACATTAGTTTCATATGCTATGTAGCATATAAGCCAACATACAAATCCTATGCAAGGTACCTAGCTTATAGGGTACCTAGTTTATAAGCTAGCTTATAAAGTTTATGGAAGCTACTTAGCATATAAGCTAGCCTATAAAGTTAAAAAAACATGGAAATAAAAATAAGACAAAGGAAATTGACTAGATACATCAAACTTGGAACCTAAAACCAACCATAGCCTCTACACATTAGGAAATAGGAATTTTTGGCTTTTCTAAATTAGTTTGACCATGAAAAACCATTAATTTGACAATTTATAGCCTATTTTGTTCCTAATTTTAATAATTTGTAGTCAAAATTTTGCTAATTTTGATAATTTAAAGCCTATTTTCTTAGATTTTTGCCTATTCTAACTATAAAATAACTTAAAAAATACTAAATTTAATTAATTAATGTTGTTTTGGCCTTATTTACCATATTTTTATTTTATTTTACCTTGTTTTTACTTCATTTTACCTTGTTCTAACCTTGTTTTAACCTTATATAGTTATGTTTCATCTTATTATGACCTTGTTTAGTCTAAGGTTGCCATGCTTTGGCCTTATTTTACATTATTTTAACATTTTTTAGCAATTATACCATGCAGATGCCACTTGATGTGCTCATGTTGTCATGAAGGATTGAGCTAATGAGGTGTGAATGTGATTCAACTAGCCATTGGTACCTAGGTAGACTCTTATGATGTTGTTAGACTAAGATAACCTTGAAAACCTAAAGCCTATGAGCCCTTTTGACCGCATAATCCTAATGCCTTGAAATGGCCTAATTACCATTGACTTGAAAATCTAGAAACATCACAAAGGGTATTTGGTCGAAATCCCCATTATGAGCTACAATAGTGAGGAGAAAACATTTAAATAAAGTTTCTCACTTAAATCCTAGCTTGCCCAAGACATCATCTACAAGCTAATACTAAAACCTATCTCAAACCATATTACATCTAACACTAACCCATTTTCTTGTAGCCTTTGTTTATCATTTTTTATAAGTTTGAACATATTACTAATATTGACGATTATGATGATCTTCAACAAGTGAGCCTATGTGACCTCTTATCTCTCTTTTTAGCATCTTAAAGACTACAAAATTTGTATAAATATGTAAAAAAAAGTACATATCTCTCCTATATCTATTTCTTATAAACAATTGTGGCCTATATATGTTTGTTAACTCATGTGACCATATGAAAATTCTTATAATCACATGTTCTCTTTGACTTGTTTTATTGTTCTCTTGGAGTAATGTTTGCAAGATGAAGCCTAAAGTCACTACAAAGGTATGACTCATCATAGCAGTGAGTTACCACATAACCTCAATGCACAAGATGTAGTTAGCTTGTTTGATCTTGCCAATCGTGCTTACTTGACATCACTTCCATCATCCCTTATACATAGCCATTCCCTGTAGCCAAATTGTAGCCTTCCATACCTTGTTAATACTAAAAATATATGTTTGAAATTCATGTAGCATGACCTTGTGACATCTTCTTCATCATGCATCATGCTCAAGCTTGCTAAATGTAGCATATCTCATTTAATGAGAAAGAAAAAATCCAATCCATTGAATGTAACACATCTCATTTGGTGGAGATTCAAAAATCAAGTTTACTAAATGTAACACATCTCATTCAGTGAAAAAGCAAAGCTCAATCTTGGTAATAGAACTCAATGAAGGTTTTACTTCCCAAAAAATAAAATGAGAGAAAATTCCATGGAAGAAAAAGGTCAGTGTATCCTTTAGATAAGCAAGTTAATGTCTCTTTCTCTCAAAAAAAGAAAAGAAAAGAAAAAAGAAACAAGACAAAAGGAGTTAAATGCTCAAAGAAGCCTCATTACAAAGTGTCAGATGCTCCTCACATTATCAAGTAACTAGCACTCCATAGCATGAAGACTTCATTTTGCAACCATGTCATTGCCTATTCAATAGCCATGAAGTCATCATTTGGAATTTCTTGTTAAGCTCCTAATAACAAATATAATCTTTATCTTATCCTAAGGTCTTAACATCCTATCGTCACTTTATCTCACCATTGTTAGCACTCCTTGGCCTAGTTGAATAGCTACAGAATCAAGTGTAGAGGATAAACGTTGATGACGCATCCACAGTGATGTTTCAAATTCTTTGTTGATGTCTTTTAGGTCTATCCTCAAAACACCAATAAAGAGGGGCCAATGAAACACCTCAAGGAAAATTTGTAAATTTTGTGTGATAATCCTTAATAGCTAATTTTGCAATGTAATTTATGGGAATTAAAAGGCAAAAAATTACGTATTTTTCCATCAAAAATCACATTTGATAGCCTTGTTTTAGCTAAATTTCTAGAAATATTTAATGTGTAAAATGAAATTTGTAGCATAGAAGCTGTAAATATCATTTACGCTAGCTTATGAGCTATAAATGTCATTTATGCTAGCTTATGAGCTGTAAATGTCATTTAAGCTTGCTTATAAGCTATAAATTATCATTTATCCTTATAAGTTGTAAACATTATTTAATCTAGCTTATAACCAGTAAATATCACTTAAGCTAGCTTATAAGTTGTAAAAACCATTTAAGCTAGATTATAAGTTGGAATTTTGGGCAATGAAAATGTTAAATATGCTAGCGTTTTCAACCTAAAAGCCAAATACACTAGCTTATAAGCTACATATTTACATTACACATAACTTTAATGCTCATATGAGCATATGAAATTATAATTGATGTAGATCATAGGCTATTTAATCTAGATTTATAGCCAATTTTAGGACTTTTGGCAAATCAAAATCTTAGAGAGATACAATACAACAAAGTTGTAGATTACACAGTTTTCCCAACACCCTTTTTAGGTCAAACCTCTCCCAAAAACTAGATCTTTCAACCTCATTTACAGTGTAGATCATGAGAGAAGCCATTGTAGATCAAGTGCAGGATACACTCTACCATCTACAATTGAATTCTAGAGATATTTTCTTATTTATATTTTCTAAACTTGCACTTAATAGTGTTTTCATTATATTAAATACAAAGTTTATAGTCCTTTATTTGCTTGTATTTAATGTTTATTCACTACAGTCTTGCAATATATCTTTAAGTCCTGCATGTTATAACTTTCATTTTCCTATTTTCTTTAAATATGCTTGTTATAGATTGTTTAAGATTCTCTAAATCCTATTCTGAGGCCTATAGGGTTAAACTATTTCATGTTGAGATTTTGATTTTCTAGCATCAAATTTTCTAGGCCTTACAAAATCATTGTGGGTGCATAATTGAATTACAACACCCCTAAAAAGGAGTTCATGGTAGTGGTGTATGCCATGGAAAATTCAAGTACCATGTGCTTAGATGTCAAATATTTGTGTACACTAATCACAATGCCATTCATTTCCTAATGAACAAGCTAGCATTGTGCCATCGTATCATATGATGACTAATGATTTTATAGAAATTTGATTTGACCATAGTGGATAGGAAAGGAATTGAGAATGTGGTTGTTGATCATTTGTCTTAGTTATGATGGAATGAAAAGGATGATGAGAAGTATTTATATGATAAATATCCAGATGAACTCCTCTTTTCTATATCCATTGAAGTCAATGATCTAGAAACTACCAATTGGTATGATGAAATCCTCTCCTATATTCTTACTTAGGAGACCCTAAAATGAATGGGATAATAAGAAGAAACAATAGTTTCTTCATTAGGTCAAGCACTACATGGAGATTTAAGAAAACCTATACAAGATTTGTACCACTAGCCTAATTCGATGGTGTATACCTAATGATGATTAGTTGCATATTCTCCAAGATCCCTATGATGGTCCTTGTAGGGGCCACTACATACAAAGGGGGACCACTACAAATATCCTCATAGCAAGATACTTCTAGCTAATGATCTTTATGATTTCTCATCATTTTTTCCATTCATACAAACACTATTAAAGGAATAGAGGAATGATAATAAGAATGGAAGAGCCCCAATAGTGGATCTAATCACTGGAACCTCTCAACCTCTAGGGCATTAACTTCATGGGATCCATCAGTCACATGTTAAATGGGAAGGCTTAAATCATTATTTCTATTAACTATTTCACTAAGTAGGCTAATGTTGTAGCTGTATTCTACTATACATCCACCATTGTAGCTCAATTTATGCAACAACAGATGGTTGTAATGGCTAAAAAATTTGGTGTTGGAGAACTAAAAACCCTACTGTGGAATAGTTTAACCCTGGGTCCATGCACCTCAAAAAAGGATCCAGAGTGCCTCAAATGATCTTAACAATTTCTTGAGGACACAAAAGATTTGTTACTAGGGTGAAATTACAATAAAAATAAGCAAAAAAATGCATAAATAATAGAGCCTACATTGAAGTAAAACTATAGAAAATAATAAGCAAATGAATGAAAACACTGCAAATTATTTGTATTAATGTTGTGAAAATATAGGATTTAGAGAGTACAAAATGTTGAATTGCAATTGTTCCACAACTTCTTGAAAATGGTGATGATAATCTAGCCTATGAGTGGGTAGTGTGTGTTCTGTAGTTCTCCAAAGTATGTTTTTTTTCTTGTTCTACAACAAGATCTCGATGCTTCTAGTGATCTACTCTTGAAGATGGCTTTGGAGTCTGTCTGTCTCTTTCTCTCTCTCTCTCTCTCTCTTTGTGTCACTCTTTGAAAAGCCTCAGGTTTGAAAGAGTTACAAAACTCTCAAAAGTTCTCAAAATGATGCAAAATTTGGTTTAAATAGGTTGTGAGTTGATTTTTTTTATCTAACTCTACCAAAATTTTGCTAAATTTTTGATAGATTTTGGAACATTTTTTATGCTTTGGTAGCCAAAATGTACAATTTTGATACATCAACATTTTTGACATTTTTGAGGGCTAAACTATGAATGTATTTGGAAATTTTTACCATCCAAAACTATAGCCTATAAACCACCAATGTATGAAATTTTTCCTAACAAATTTAGTAGCACATTTGGGCTATTTTCATGGCCCAAACTTCAACGTATATGCCACCAACATTTTTGATTTTTTGCTGCAATTTTGATAATGTATTTACATTTTGAGCCTTCATATGTTGGCTTAAATGAAATTTACAACCTATGGGTTATAAAATTCATTTTACACATGAGAAATTATCCAAAAATTTACCATAATAAGGTCACATGATAGGACTTTTTTTATGAAAAAATAGGAAATTATTTTTGGCTTTAAATTTTCATCAAATTACAATGCAAATTCTTGGCTATTAGGCTTTTTATGCATAATATAAATTTTTTTGTGGTGATTCATTGGTCCCTCTTTGTTGATGTTTGAAGAATTTCCCCAAGAGACATCAACAAAGAATGCAAAATACCACCTTACGTTCATCACCAATGCTTCCTCTCCATAGTTGATTTTGTACTTGTCAAACCATACCAAGGAATTCTCACAATGGTGAAATAAGATCATGATGCAATATTATGTGTTTGAGATAAGGTTAAGGCTATATTTTTTATTGGAAAATATTCATATGGAAAAATAAGGAATTCCAAATATTGACATCATGGTGATGGTATGATGGTGACATGTGTTCTAGCTGAAAATGTGTTCATGCTTCATACTCAATTTGTTGGTCACTTGATGATGTCTTAGAGGAACCAACACTCCACTCTTAGGCTTATTTGACCACTTAGCTCTTTGTTTTCAAGATATTAATTTTGATTAGCTTCAAGATACATTGGCCTCTTGGCTTTCTTAGCAACCCTAGTTTCTTTTTCTTGAGTGAAATCTTCATTGGGTTTCATTTCCAAGGCCAAACTTGGTTTTTTTTCTCATTAAATAAGCCATATTACATTCAATAAACTTGATGGCATGGCATGTCAAAGGATATGTTGAAACACCACCATTTTTAGGCTTCGACAGTTCAATGAAAAATTTGTCTAAGTACCAAAACTTGGAAATTTTTTTTCTACATCTAGTATTACACTCTACAGTGTAGCCAACATAACACATATTGAGCCCTGTATTGCAAGACTTTTTCTAAGTGTCGATAGTAGTCTTATGAAAATTTTTCTAAGCGTCCTACTACACTCTCAATCTACCTACTATGCTCCCCCAGTGTAGCCAACGTAGCACACACTTCCATGGTAGATTTGCCCAAGTGTTAAGTCAAAGGTGGTCAAGGGCCACTTGGGATGGATGAAACAGTTTGGCAAATCTTCTATCTCTTCGGTTGTCATGCTCACTATGCTTCCTAGCATAGCTATCTTGACACATGTCCCAGTTGCTAGCTCACCCAAGTACCAAGCTAGAGTTTGTCAAAAGTGCTCAAGATGAAAAAAATAGTTTGGCAAATTTTCTATCTTTTGGGCTATCATGCTCTGCTATGCTCCACAACATAGCAAGTGTGACATAGGTTCTAGTGCCTAGTTTTTCCTAAGTGTTGGACAAGGATCTACCAAGCTAGCTTGACATAGAAGACATATTTGACACATTTCCTAACTTCTGAGGCTACCTATCTTGCTATGTCCTAGAGCGTAGCTAGCATGCCATGAAGGAAAACTATAGATTTCATGAAAATTTGGCTAAGTGTTCTAGCTATGCTATACTACACTTCACAGCATAGCTAGCATAACTAGTGTGAAAAATCAAAATTTTGCAAATTTTCACTAAGGGTTGTGTTATGCTCTAGAGTGTAGCCAGCTTGACACTAGGAAAAAGCCTTTGATAGCCTCCAAAAGCCTCTAGAACTTGGCATTAGCCTTCATCTCAACTCCAACATGTCTCCGACAACCAAAATCAATAGTTTGCATTTCTTTTGCACCCCCCATTAATCCCAAAAATTGTCCCTATGCTTCGCCCTACTCAAAACATGGGAAGACATAGTCCTAGAGCATAGTCTCCAAGTTGCATTATTTTGACACTGTTTGCAGATACATTGCAGTCTCTCAAACTTTGGCACATGTAGTCTAGGTAGTGTAGTCATAGTTTAACAGTCTCTGGGAATCCCTTACTATTATTTAGAGCATAACACTTTTCTACTATCATGGGAGTGTAAAATGATAGCGTAACCTCATCTACACTGATGCCACATGGCACCCGATTTGCATTTCATGCTAAACCTAGCCCTATAAATACCTAGAAGTCTAGCACTCAAGGGGTTGGCAAACCAAAAGAGCATTGAGAATTTTAGCTATTTGAGCATCCCTGACACTCCTACATTTGAGCATTCGAGCTTCACACCTTGGTGCTTCCCAGAACACAGTCCACCATTGCACCTGCAAAACGTAGCAACAGCCAACCCAACAGGTTTAGCCTCCCTTGCAGTAATTAACTCTGCATCTTAAATATCCTAGAGACTATGATTGCACTGCTACACTACCATTTTTCTTGCTTGAAACTACATACCATTCTCACCTCTTGTCTAGAAAAAAGTTATGCTCTCCATTTTTGGGGTGGTGCATTTCTTTGTTCTTAAGCTTTGTTCCATTTTTTCCAAGCATTTTTCTTCAATATTAAGCATAACTCTCATATTTTTCTACTATTTGATACATATTTGCACATTCAAGTCATTGTTTTTAGGGTAGGACACCTTGCTACGCTCTGGCATAGCCAGTCCCAGTGTCCACATGTAACAGAGTATAAATCCTTCTTACAAATAGTCATCCTAACACCACATAAGTCCCTATCTAATTGACCAAATTGTTCAAGGCACCTCATTTCTATTTTCTAGCATGACCCTTGCACATATTTGGGGTTAGGCTATACACCCTCTAACCTCTTAGTGTTCCAGCCATTAACATTTTTGGATGTTTTAGTTTTTGGCACTAGAAGGAGGGCCTCCCATTCCATCTGTGTTCAAGGATAGTCCCACATGCTTTTTGTAGCTTTGTCATTGGCAATAAGCTAGTGTAGACATAACACCCCTATGGACCTACCACAGTAGTAGCTAGATCATAGGCCAATGTAGGAGTTATCTACGTTTTGGTTGGTGTAGATTGGTCCTAGTTATTGGTTCCTCTGGAATCCCATAGGATAAAAAGCTCAACTATGTCCATTGTTTTAAGCTCTAAGTGCTCTGGAGAGTGAAACAACCTTTCAGAGTGTAACATTCCCTTGGAGCATAACAAGCGTAATGCCAGAGTTAGTCACTTTTTTACAATATTTTCAGATTTAGTCATTTTTTGGCCTATTTTCATAGTTTGCATACTTAGCCATTTTTTAAATATTTTTTGCACTTGGACATTTTCATCAGCACCTCCTTTTCTTACATTTTTCTACAAAGAAACATGAATCTTGTCAACACTTCAACCTCTACCTTGAGCAAGGAGGTGACTCATCCCATTCAACAAGTGGGAGACATTGAGCAACCGCTTAGCCCTATATGACCACAATGGCAGTCACTCAGACTGCATAACCAATTGCTTGAACATAGGGCGTTTGATGACAAATGATACAATTTCCTTTGTATGAAGCTTCAGGTGGGCCTATCCTTAGACCGCCAAGAAATAGAAGCAAAGCACAATTTTGAAATAATTCATTAAGATGGGAATGAGTTTCTTTCCACCCCTGATGCATTCATTCGACTTACCAACACCTTTAGGTGACTCCTACATACATTTATTAGGGTAATTGGGTCAAAAGAACAAGATTTAGTATCAAACTATGATGAGCCCTTGTAGGATGGATAGGAGAACCTTGAGTCCTGTTCAGATAGTGGTGTCCCATTTTATACCTCTATCTAATATCTTACCTTCACTTTTGTGTTGAACCAGTCATAGTGATTTGCCTTCTTTGAGGTAGTTGTAACACATCTGCAACCTAAGTCCACACCTATGATAGCTAGCCACCAAGTCTTGTATGCATAAGAAAGTGCAAGACCTTCTACCACTTTCCCCTTTGTCATCTTCTCATAGTTTGTGTAGCCTTCCCTACTAGTATTCGTGATGCTAACACTGCCATATGTGCACATGATGCCCATATCACAGCTATCGATAGGTTACGTGCCCTTCATCCTAGCCATCTTAGTAGCACCACCAACAACAACCCAAGCCTCAACCACATGGTGGACCATGACCTCTGTGCCTATGTCATAGTCATCACACATGCCACAATACATGCAATAGCAAACTCAACAAGCATAACATGTGATGGCATAGCCCACAATAGGGTTGTGGACCACTTCGATGGCACCACTAGCAGCATAGATAGTGCAACCCACTACGACATCCCCGAGTTTGGACCAAGCATTCCAACTCATCCAAACTCTCACGGAGAAGGTTAGGTGGCCTAAAGTGGCAAGCTCAAAAATGGTCCATGTGATGGACTTCTATCAAGATCACCCCATCAGTTTTGTAGTCTTGCTTCTAACTTTACGTCCTAGGGTCCAACTTCCTTAGTTCATTAAATACAATGGCAAGGGGAACCCTAACAACCACCTAGTAACTTTTTGTTTTGAATGCCTACTTTTGCAAGCTTGGCCACATGCAATCATCCATGTCTTTTCCATGTCCCTAACTAAAAAAGTTCTCGATTGGTACTATGCACTCCCTAGAGCCTCCATATCAACTTTAGAGGAGCTACTAAACCAATTTGTAACTTTCTTCAAGTATAACTTGAAGCCTAAGGCCACCTTAGACCAACTAATAAATATCAAGAAAAGGGTGTTAGAGCTAGTGCAAAAATTTATACAATGTTGGAGTGCTTTCCTTAATGAAATTCATGAACCAATAGTGGAGACTCATCTTCTAATTATCTTTAAGAATGCAATAAATGACTTTATCAAGTCAAAGCTATACTACTTAGTCTCATGTTCTCTCAGCCAAGCTTTTGCTCAAATGAAGAGCATACAAGATGTGGTAGAAGCCAATAAGGACCTGGCCTATGTAGCCTATAAAAACACACATGAAAAAGAACAAAGAAAAAGGAAAGGTAACAACAACAGTTGCAGCTATGATCGATGAAGCCAAACCCAACAACACTAAGCTAATGGCCAAGGCGCCTAAAGCCCCGACCAACAAGAACAAGGCATCTGGTTTTGGCACCATGGGAACCAACAAGCCCACACCATTGGTGACTATGGGGCAAGCTCCCAAAAGGCTAAAATTGGAGTGTAATGATTGCTCAAAGTACACAGGCTTGCCCATTAAGCTATCTAAGCTCTTAGATCAATTGCTTAGTGTTGGGCACATTCAGCATAAACAAATGTCTGAAGATGCATGAAAATGCCATGAGAGGTACTATGAGATCCTTAGAAACCCTTCTACAGCTATGCCAAATGAGCCCTTGGTCCCTAAAAACTTTAAATTGGACTAGTACTACAACTATCACCAATTACATGACCATAACATAGACTAGTACTTGGTGTTGAAAGACAACATTCAACGCATGATTGATCAAGGTAAACTAGTCCTTGATGAAAGTAGTTTTGTACGACCAAAAAACCAATCCATGAAGGTCTACAAGGATCCCCTCAATGCTAACGATGCAGGTTACATTATCAATGCTATTAGTGTTGATGATAACATAGAACTAGCACATGAATCATTTGTGGTTCATGTGTCCTTTAGTAACGTTGGGACCTCAACATCGACTAGACTTTAGTCCCCTTTCATCATCAAAGAACCACCTCAGGTGCCCATGACACTGTTGTCATTAGGATGGCAAGACATGCCCTGCAACAAATTATAGAAATGATAACCCAAACACTGTTGTCATTAGGATGTCAAGACATGTGGACCCCCCACCTTCTTGGGGTCTAGTGGTGGGAACTACATTACAACCTACCCATCCAAAATCATACCCTAAGAGACATGATGAGCATCTTTCTAAAAAAATTATTAGGGAATGCATGGAGCTAGGTCCTCCTAAGCCCATCCCCATGTTAGTTGTCCCCATGGCCTCATTGTCTTAGACCACAAACATAAACACAAACAGTCGACAGACAAGTTTTGAGGCTCGAAGGCCCGCCATGAAAGTAAAATTCAACTCTCATTCCTTGGAGATTCATCTCTTAAGATGCATGGAGGAGGTAAAGGCCACCAAAATAGCAAATGGTGGAAAGAATTTCGTGGACACACTAATGCAAGTTAAACATGCTCTAAAATTAAAAAACACAACTTTAAGCCTATATGACTTGATTATGACCTCTTCTGCTCATCATGAGGCTTTGGTTTACATGCTAACATCTATTCTAGTTAAGAAAGATGTTCTAGTAGATGAAAAGGCCATTCATGATATAATGTTTCCACCCATAACCCAAGGGTTAGGGTCAACACCCTTGACATTTCATGATGAGGTAGTCAAGGTTGATCTTGAAAAGGATCAAGTGACCAGTGCACCCATGTTTATAATGATTAATGTAGGCCAATGTAAAATTTGCAAGATGCATGTCAATGATGGGGCGGTAACCAATGTCATCCCATTCCCTGTCATTGATAAGCTTGGCTTGGTTTATCAGTTTAGGCCAACAACATCAACATGCTTGAAATCCTTCAATGGAGCAAACATGCTTGTAAAAGGGATAGTCACAATAGATTTTGTGGTAGGGGAGCAATTCACCACTAATACTAAATTTATTGTAGTTGAAGAAATGCTTGAATTCAACCTAATTCTAGGGAGGCCTTGGCTAGCCCAACTATGGGTCGTTTCTTCACCCATTCACCAAGAGATCCACTTACCCTATGAGGGTGGAGAGGTGGTGATCTTTGGTGACAATGTAGCCCCTCTGACCATCAATAACATAGATATAGAACAAGGGTCAAAGGTATAGTTCTCTAAGGATGCACTACCTATTTGTAATGAAAGTCAATGTTGTTTGGTTGATTTTAAACAACCAAGTGAGGTAGGAAACCTTCCTGAGGGAGCTCTCTAGGTAGAATTTCCCTTATCTATAATAGATGAAGGTCTAGAAGAATATTTTCTTGTGCCTCCTAGGCCTTACATGCCACCTAACCCACATCGGGTTAGAAAGCACCTATGCAATTGAGGCATTCCCTTAGTTTGCTTGCATGTTTTACTTGCCCTTTGTCATTTGCTTGTATAGTTATGATTGCATTATTGTTTACATCCTACATTAGTTATGTCATTTCTTTAGTTCATGTGGTTTTTTAGGCTTTTACAAAAAGAAAAAAAGAAAAAAGAAAAAAGAAAAAAATTGTAGCTATAAAAGGCCTTAAACTATCGCATAGCTTGCTAAGGCCTAAAACTAGCAACCAAATTCCTTTTACATGATGGCTCAAAATGGCCTTAAACTAGCAATGGCCTGAAATGGCCTTAAAATAGCAATAGCTAGAAATGGCCTTAAACTAACGATAGCCAGAAATGGCCTTAAACTAATGATGGCCTATAATGGCCTTAAACTAACGATAGCCAGAAATAGCCTTAAACTAGTGATGGCCCTTCTACCATGGCCTTAAACTAGCATGGGGCTCACAAGGGGCCTAATTACATCAGTCAAATTATAAGTTAAAATTACAATAACATTACATGAAATACAACAAAATGAGAAGCAAATAATTGTCACATTTCCATTGAATTATCAATAATATATAAAGTTCAAGTTTACATCTAAAACATAAAATCTCCAAAAATGGAAAATTTCCCTATAATAGGGCTACATTTTGTGTAGTTCATCTTGTAGTATGTAGTGGTGGGGGCTAAGGTTCTTCCTCTTCCTCTTTGTCTATTTCTTTGCTGGGTCCTACGCCATTACCCAGAACCTACATTAAATAAAAATAAAATAATAAATTAGCCAAAACATGAGGTGACACAAAACATTATAATAAAGTAGATAAAAATAAGGTAAACTAAACCAACCTAAGAAGGATCTGCATCCATGTATGGGGGCATCCTATCAAGGCTAGACTCTAGGCATCGGAGGATTTTGTCCTTGGACAACTGTGTCTAGTCCTCCTCACCAAGATCAATGCTTGCAAGGGTTTTTCTTTTTTCTATGGTCATCCATGAAGGTGGCCTTGGCAAAAAATTTGTAGAGGTGACCTCTCTAGAAGGTAACATGATTTGTCTCTCCAGGGTTTCATTGATCACTATGTTGCTTGCGAATAGTTTGTAAGTTTGTGTTGTGCCGAATGCATCAAGAAATATCTCTTAACATCGGCGCTCCACATACTTATCTCTATACTTTTTATAGTACACTTCATGTTCTTTCTTGTAGTGTGTTTATGATTCTTTTGAGTCTAGCCCCACTAGTACAATTTCGTGCTATAATCCTTCTAGTCTTGATTTTTCCTTGCTAAGAGGTCCATCTGCAGTTGTTGCTCAATCACCTCATGGGTGGCCTTGTTCTTGCCCTGAACAACTAACCAATACCTGGTGTAATTAATTTTGGCCATGCACCAACTGCTGTCTAGTTTATCACGTGTCACCAAGAGGTCATAGTGGGATTACAAGTCTTCCATTTTTGCCTCCTGGCTTGCCCCCTTTTCTTAAAACTCTTGCACATGTTTCCATAGGTGCTCATTAACATGTCTACACTTCCATAATGCTCTCGTGGAGTACAATGTGCATTTGCTTGCCTTGTCATATATGTGATGAGGCACTTGCTCTACCTTAAGGGGAAACTCAAACACAACATCAACTTGGACCACCCTGTTCAAGTCCCACTTAAGCTGTGAACCTATCATTACATAATAGACAAAATAACATTAGCCACAAATCCAATAAGAAAATATATAATAAAATAGGCATACCAATCTCAAGGTCTATTTGTTTTATATGATCTATCATATCATCCACCATGCCTTGCATGAAGGTAAACTTATCCAAAGTCTCCATCCATAGTTGTATACGGAAGGTGGATGTGAATGTTAGACATTCAACAAAAACATCAATTGCTGCAACATAACATACTTTGCGATTATTAGGCAGCCAAAGGCCAAGGAGAGAAAAAAATGACAAAATAAAAAAAAAAGATGATG